>WNYA01000163.1:0-246348 GCA_019512145.1 Engystomops pustulosus | reverse complement strand
GCCCGTATATACAGGATAGGAGTAGTAGTACTGTGCTGTGCCCATATATACAGGATAGGAGTAGTAGTACTGTGCTGTGCCCGTATATACAGGATAGGAGTAGTAGTACTGTGCTGTGCCCATATATACAGGATAGGAGTAGTAGTACTGTGCTGTGCCCGTATATACAGGATAGGAGTAGTAGTACTGTGCTGTGCCCGTATATACAGGATAGGATTAGTAGTACTGTGCTGTCCCCATATATACAGGATAGGAGTAGTAGTACTGTGCTGTGCCCATATATATAGAATAGGAGTAGAAGTACTGTGCTGTGCCCATATATACAGGATAGGAGTAGTAGTACTGTGCACCTTATTGCTGAGTATTATATTCTTTCTCTTTCTATCAATGTGCATATAATTTAAGTCTATTTCATTTCTAATTGGTTCATTTTTAAGGTGAAGCTCAGAATAATCCCAACACTTCACACGGGATCACTGGAGACCCTGGAGGTAATCATTATCTATCTAGTACTGTGCCCATATTTACAGGATAGGAGTAGTAGTACTGTGCTGTGCCCATCTATACAGGATAGGAGTAGTAGTACTGTGCTGTGCCCATATATACAGGATAGGAGTAGTAGTACTGTGCTGTACCCATATATAAAGGATAGGAGTAGTAGTAGTGTGCTGTGCCCATATATACAGGATAGGAGTAGTAGTACTGTGCTGTGCCCATACATACAGGATAGGAGCTGTAGTACTGTGATGTGCCCATATATACAGGATAGGAGTAGTAGTTTTTGCCCTGTAAATTTTCCATTAAGGTGAGGATGCTGGAAAACCCACGTGGCGCACGTTTTGAGAGAAAAAAAACGCTTGTGTGTGGCAGGAAAAAAAAGTTTTTTCACGAACGATTTCTGCAAATCTGTTGGAACAGACACAAATAAGCAGCGTGTCTGTGACAAAACAGAGCAGAAAGGTCGATACCCAACCCCCGCTCCAACAACATTGATTTTAGTGGGTTCTAAAGCTTTGACAGTCCAGTTCTAGAATATTGTTAGGATTCTCATGTATTTTTTGAACAAATGAATAAACGTTAGTTTTTCGAAAGCTTTTTATGTCCTGCCGTCAGTACCAGGCGGGATTGATAACGCTGACCTGGGGGGCACATTCTCAATTTTTAGAGTTTCTAGAAACATGGATTCATGTGCAATTTGTGGATTCTAGCACATTATAACAAGAACACTGACTACTATAATTAGCACCAGGGTGTAGACTTGTTACTGCTGGTTCTGGGTCCATGTTGAGCAGTTCTGACCATGATGGATAGTCTGTATGGGCTGTAGACTTGGGGTTATAGGGGACATACTTATTTACTGCTTACAAGTTGCGCCGTTCCTCAATTGAATGAAGGTAGTAAAAGCGCGGTCGAGCGCTCCGCGTGTATTTATAAGGAACCTTAAAATATTGCATTTGAATGCCTTGTATTTTTTATGATTAGCGTAGTGATGTTTAGTGACTTACGCTCGGGCCTGTGAGTGGCAGCCCCTTCGAGCGCATGCGCGGGCCGCCAGTTCAGGGTTTGAGACCCAGAGCGAAGAAGATTGTTTTTAAGTGTGATCACAGGGTTGCTTGTTTGTGTTTAGACATCCTAGTATAAGAATAGGTCATTAGTATCAAGATGAAAGGAAATTACGCATGCACCGGACAGGTTAGGTGCTATAGTGTACAGGGGACTCTCAGGAGATGCCGGGGTCCACTTATAAAAAATTCTTGCACATGTACATAATAAGGAAGCATGCACTATACTGTACAAACAGGGCAGATGAGGGGGAGCTGGGTTCGGCTATCATATATTGCGGCATTCGCCTCCACAATGGAACAATGATTAATGCTTCTACTGTTAATGAATGGTATAGACGAGGAGGGGGAGGAGTCTGGGATTCCACTACTGAAATATTTGCACATGTGCCAAACAAATGAAATATGTCTCATGCATATATGTGCTGGGGTTAGGGAGCAGAAGTGAGTGGCGTCTGGGTTCAGCTACTTCATATATTGGGCATGCGGCCTAACAAGTGGAAAGGACGCATGCAATAAAACTGTACTGGACGGCATAGAAAAGGAGGGGGAGTCTGGGGTCCACTACTGATATATTGTGCATGCGCCTAAACAACTGAAATATGTCTCATGCATAGTGTGCGCGGGGGGGAGGGCAGAAGATGGTGGAGTCTGGGTTCAGCTACTCATATATTGCGCATGCGCCCCTAAAACAAGTGGAAACATTGACTCATGCATAACTGTACTGGACGGCATAGAAAAAGGAGGGGAAGTCTGGGGTCCACTATGCCTATATTGTGCATGCGCCCTAACAACTGAAATATGTCTAATGGCATTATAGTTGCGGGGGGTAGGCAGCAGAGGTGGAGTTGGGTTCAGCTACTCTATATGCGCCATGACGCCTAAAAGTGGAAATCTGCCTCATGCAATTACTGTAGTGGACGGCATAGAAGAGGAGGGGGGAGGTCTTTGGGGTCCACCACGGATATATTGCAGAATGCAAGCCTAACAAGGTGAAATAGGTCTACCGCTATAACTGTTGACTGGGGTTAGGGCCAGCGGAAAGGGGACAAGAGTCTGGGGTCGGCTACTGATATATTGCGCATGCGCCTAACAAGTGAATCATTGAATCATGCATAAACGGTGCAGGGCGGCATATAAGTGGCATACAGGAGGAGAGGTCTTGGGTCGGCTACTGAATATACTGCGCATGCGCTAACAAGTGGACATGGATCATGCATATACGTACAGGATGGCATTGAAGAGGAGCGCGGAGTCTGGGGTAGTGGCTGCTGTGATATAATACGCAGCGGCCCTCACAAGTGGAATACGGGGAATGCCTTTGTGATATATTATTGTACCAGAGGGTCAGGCACAGGAGGGGAAGGGATAATAAAGCGGGACGAGCGCTATGTTCATAGTTAGGGAAGGGAACCTATAATAATGACCACAAGGGTTGTATTCCCCTCTGTCCACTCGGTGGCCATTACTCCTATATGCCAATGATGAGTAGGAACAATCACGACTGGTACAATTCACAAGAAGAATCTCATGCGGATGTTCACAGGCTAGAATCTATTGTTGCGCTTTCCATGGGCAGACTATTGACCGTATTCCGTATATTTTTAGGACGGTCCATGCGGAAATACGGGATTGTCACTTGCAAGTCAACGGGGAAGAGGTCGTGTTCCAGCCAATAAATCGGATCATTTTCTGATTTCCTAACGCATAATGTTTTCCTCCCCCTGCGCCCCCGCGCAACACAAACAATGTATTTAATCGTATTGTGTTTACCGGTTTTCTGCTGTGACTATTGTTCCCACTTAACATTCATTATCCTTGTTACACATGTAACACGAACAATGGACAAAAAAAAAAACTCAATAAACCCCCAACAACAAACATTCAGCAAATAATAAAGACAACAATCCCACGGACTAATCAGATCCGAAAAAACAAAAATAAGTAGGTTCTGAGAAAAGATGTATGCTTTCAGAAAAGAAGGAAAAATATAAAAACCATCCCCAAAACGTACAAAACGGGTAAAATATAGAATTATACAGGCGGAGAGGAGGGAAGTCATCATAGCCAGGGACTGACGAATGGGAAAGAAAGGATGGAGAGATAGAAAGACGGTAGGTGGATGGAATACGAGAGATAGGAGATAGTATAGATTAGGAAGACAGATAGATAGATAGAGATAGATACGTATGCGATATGGAGGAGATAGATAGATAGATAGGAGATAGAGAGTGTAGATAAATAGGAATAGATAGATAGATAGATAGATAGAGATAGATATGAGTAGATAGATAGATAGAGTGACGAGTAGATGGATAGATAGATAGATAGATAAATAGATGATAATAAATAGGAAGATGATAGATAGATTCGGAGGATAGATAGATGGATCGAGGATAGATTAGATAGATCGATAGGAGCATAGATAGATGATTAGATAGATTAGATAGATAGGGAGATAGATAGATAGATAGAGATAGAAGATAGGGAGATAGATAGATAGATAGGAGATAGATAGAATAGATAGATAGATAGATGGGATGATGGAATAGATGGATAGATAGATAGATAGATAGATAGGAGCTAGATAGATGCCTAGAAAATAGGAGATAGATAGATGATAGATAGAGATAGATAGATAGGAGATAGATAGATAAGATAGGAGATAGCTAGATAGATAGATAGGAGATAGATAGATAGATAGGAGATAGATAGATAGATAGATAGATAGATAGATAGATAGGAGATAGAAGATAGATAGATAGAGGGAAAGCTCGACAGCTAGCGAGGAAGATAGCTGGATGGAGATAGATGGATAGATAGGGATAGATAGATAGAATGAATTTTTAGATAAATAGGGAGATAGATAGTAGATGATAGGAGATAGATAGATAGATAGAGATAGATAGATAGGATAGATAGAGAGGAGATAGACAGATAGAGAGGGGCTAGATAGATAGCTAGCTAGATAGGAGATAGATAGAGAGGAAGGAGAACGAGATAGATAGATAGATCGCTGGATAGATGAGATAGATAGGAAGATAGATAGATAGATAGTAGGAGATGGATAGATAGATGGATAGATAGATAGATAGGAGATTAGATAGGGAGAAAGATGGATAGATCGATAGGCATAGATAGGAGATTAGGAGATAGATTATAGCTGTCCCCGTAGCGCCAGGCGGGCGGCCGGTTGTGGACAGAGATGAGGACAGGGCGTCCTCCGCCTCTGCTCGCCATTGACAGACTCATTTTTTATCTGTGTTTTCAGGGATCTCTCATATTCGGAGTCGCTGGACACAGAGACGGCCATCTCAGCTGTGTTGTAGTTGTAGTGTCTCATGCTAGGGGACCCCTGAAATTAAATGATGATTTAAAGAGGAAGGGACAGAGCACTGGTTACTGCTGCAGGCTGCTCCGTATACACCCACCAAGGTGAGGACGAAGCCCCTCTTCCTGTCAATCATGCACTCAGAGAACATCACAATATATTTCTGGAGGGTTTTTTATAGGAAGTCACATCTGAATACGGTAATTTATAGAAGAGCAGAGCAATGGGATCTTACAGGAGAAGGAACATCTTAAAGGGGATGTATACTGTATAATGTTTGACCTACACTACTGGGGATATTTGGCTTGTGGTGAAGATTGATCATGACCTAGAATGCCCTCTAACCTGTTCACGTGAACTTAAGTGAACCTTTAAACTTTGAACCGATGTCCAACTCTTAAATGTTCAGTTACATTTTGAACAACTTCCCGACAGTTGTTTGAGCCATGACTTCAACCCAATAAAATTTCCTAGGTTTCAATTAGAATTGGTATTTTAGACAGTCCTCATCATCATGTGTCACGTTTGACATCATGAGACTAAGATGCCTTACAAACTAATGCACAGGACCGCCACCCATGGTGAGACTTCAAGCGAAGTCTCAGGTGGAAGAGTGACAGAAAGATATCCAGTGTAGTTACCAGATGATACAAAGAATGGAACAGATTCTCTGTGTATCAATGGTTTAAGGTCCAGGTTCACTATGTGCAATGGTTAAAAGGTCCCAGTTCACCTATGTGTCAATGGTTTATAAAGGCCCAGTTCACCTATGTATCCATGGTTTGAAAGGTCCAGGCGTCACCATGTATCAATGGGTAAAGTCCCGGTTTCACCTATGTTTGGGTTTACCTGGTTAAAGGTCCCGGTTCACCAGTATCAATGGTTTTAAAGGTACCGTTCACCTATGTGTCAATGGTTAAAGATACAGGGTCACTATGTATCAATGGTTAAAGGTCCAGGGTCACATATGTCTAATAGTTACAGTCCAAAGCTTCAGGGGAGGAGCAGTGCAGAAAGAAAACTGAATGATGAAGCCTCTAGCTTGAATGGGTCTCTTAAAGGGAAAGGTTCTATAGGGGCAAGGTCTCCCGCAGTGGGGTCGGTTATAATGAACCATAGATTAGAATGGAACACTGATAAATAATGATGGCATTTTTGTCCTTATACAATCAGTCGCTGAATTACAACCAATTCTGAGAAGAATTCCATGGGCCTGGAGGTGTGAGGGGGACAGGAGCCGGGGGTGAGGAGTAGCATGGGATCATCTGAGGGGAGACAAACGTGTTCTAACATAGGGCAGGAGAAATCCTGGCTATGTCATATCCCGAGCGAGCTGTCACAGTGTCCTGGAGGAAGGGAGGGTCATATAACTAAGGAAGTGTACATAAAGGGTTAACTGTATGGGTGCGAATTCTGAGCAAGACGTCAAAGATAGAGGCTTCATATTCAGTGTTGCACTGCTCCTCCCCGAACCGGGATCCTTTAAGCATGACACATAGGGACCCTGGACCTTCAACCATTGACACATAGGTGAAATGGGAACCTTTAAACATGGACCATACGGTGAACTGGGACCTTTAACCAGTGACACATAGGTGACCCTGGACCCAAACCTGTACAACTTACTGTACAAGGAAAGGTCCCTGCAACACTTGTTGCTCGTACTGCTACACCACTGGACCAGCCTGCTACAATGTGAATCCACTACTACGGATGTCACACTAGAGCTTACACTGCTGCACAAGCTCTGGCTACATCATGCTCAGAAACCCCAATACATCACGCTGCCTCCTGTACATGGTCTTTTCAGCTTAACCAGAATTATCATAAAATACTAGCAGATCTAAAACATCTGTGTGACCAGAGCCAGAAATAAAGAACAAAATAACAGGGTTGTACTGTGCTGTGCCCAGATCTACAGGATTGGAGTAGTAGTCCTGTGCTGTGCCAGAATAAAGGATAGTAGTGTAGTACTGTGTGTGCCCAGATTACAGGATAGGAGTAGTTAGTACTGGGCCTGTGCCCAGCGATACAGGATTGGAGTAGTAGTTATGTGCGGGCCCAGGATTTTACAGGATAAGAGTTCGTAGTTACGTGCGTGCCCAGATATACAGGATAGAAGTAGTAGTACGTGCTGTGCCCCAGATATTACGGATGGAGTAGTAGTACGTGCTGGCCAAGATATACAGGACGGAGTAGAGTAGTGACTGTGCTGTGCACATATAGACAGGAAAGAGTAGTAGTACTGTGCAGTGCAATCTTACAGGGTAGGAGTAGTAGTACTGTGCTGGGCCCAGATATACGGATAGGAGTAGTAGTTACGTGCACATCTATACAGGATAGGTAGTAGTACTGTGCGTTGCACATATATACAGGGTAGGAGTAGTAGTACCTGTGCTGTGCTCATATATACAGGATTAGGCGCAGTAGTAGTACTGTGATTGTGCCCATATTAAAGGATAGGGTATCAGTACTGTGCTCGATGCCCAGATATAAAGGATAGGAGTGTAGTACTGTGCACTCTATACAAGGAATAGGAGTAGTAGTAATGTGCTTGTGCTCATATATACAGGATAGGGTGTAGTAGTGCTGTGCACATATATACAGGGTAGGAGTAGTAGGCTGTGCTGGCCCAGATTACAGGATAGGAGTGATAGTACTGGCTGTGCCCATATATACAGGATAGTGAGTAGTAGTACTGTGCTGTGCCCATATAGACAGGATAGGAGTATTAGTACTGTGCTGGCCCTATATACAGGATAGGAGTAGTATACTGTGCTGTGCCATATATACAAGGATAGGAGTGTAGTACTGTGCTGTGTCAGAATATAACGGATAGGAGTAGGAGTACTGTGCTGTTGCCATATATAAGGATGGAGTAGAAATACTGGCTGTGCCCATAAAACAGGATAGGAGTAGTAGTAATGTGACTTGTGCCAAAATATAAAGGTAGGAAGTAGTAGTTACGGTGCTGTGCCATATATACAGGATTAGGAGTAGTAGTACTTGTGATGTGCCCGTATATACAGGATAGGAGTAGTAGTAGATGTTGCGGTGCCCATATATAAAGGAGAGGAGTAGTAGTACCTGTGATGTGCCAGTCAGTATATACAGGATAGGGATAGTAGTACTGTGCGGCTAGGATATACAGTGATAGGAGTAGTAGTACTGTGCTGTGAAGTATATTACAGGATAGGAGTAGTGTACTGTGCTGTGCCCGATATACAGGATCGGAGTAGTAGTACTGTGCTGTTGTCGTATATACAGGATAGGGTAGTACCGTGCTGTGCCAGTATACAGGATAGGAGTAGTAGTTATGTGCTGCTGATCACATATACAGGATCGGAGAGTAGGGTAGGTGATGGTGCCCATATATACAGGATAGGAGTAGTAGTACTGTGCTGTGCACATATAGAAAGGAAGGAGTAGTAGTACTGTGCTGTGCCCAGATATTACAAGATAGGAAGTAGGAGTACTGGGCTGTGCCCAGATAGACAGGATAGGAGTAGTAGTACTGTGCTGTGCCCAGTATACCGGATAGAGTAGAGTGTAGTAGTAGTATACTGTGTCCATATATACAGGAGAGGAGTAGTAGTACGGTGCATGTGCTCATATATAAGGATAGGAGTATTAGTACTGTGCTGTGCCCATATATACAGGATAGGAGTAGTAGTACTGTGCTGTGTCCATATATACAGGATAGGAGTAGTAGTACTGTGCTGTGCCCATATATACAGGATAGTAGTACTACTGTGCCCGTATATAGAGGATAGGAGTTGTAGTATTGTGCTACATCCATATTTACAGCATATGAGCAGTTGTACTCTTTGCACTATGGGTAACACAGTTCTGGTGCTGGAGCTTGGACCTACATATCTCAGTAGCTGGATCCTTCAACCTCTTTCTTGCTGTTGCAGTGAGGGATGAGCAGCTTTTGCATTTATTCATTCACTTTTATGGAAGTTCCAAAAATATCCAATACTCCCTGGGAATAATATACATTCCAAAACTTATTCTTATGTACTCACCAGTAGGGGGAGCTCAGGAGCCTCCCATGGCTACAGGACAAGCATGGTGAATGGTAGCGAATAGGCTACAAACTGCAGTCACCACTAGAGGGAGCCCAGAGGTTCTGTATGCACCTGAGCTCCCCCTAGTGGCGTCTGCATGGAACCAATATGTTGTTATTAAAGGGGAAAAGTAAATATCTTCCCCAGAGTTCATGTTTTTCTGACCTTGTACAACCCCTTTAACCTCTGTCGCCCCTAGGCTGCTATAACCATGTCACGCAGGTAATGGTGTGATCTGTGACAGGTGCAGACGCTGGAGACCCCGTCACATATCAGCCCATTCCTTTTACTCCGCGGGATTGGAGAATTAATGAAGCTTGAAATTAAGATAATCGATCCTCGCGCTAAAGAGAAACTTGTTACAGCGGGAAATGGAAAAACATCTTGTGTGTGATGTGGATCTAAGACGAGTGAAGAGGCAACGCACCTCTATTACATCACAGAGAGACCTTAAAGGGGCCTTAAAGGGGTTGTCTGTGTTGGGAAAATCCATTTAACGCGTTATTGGTAAAAAAAAATTGGTAACTTTTACAATTTTTCATTATTTTTAAATTTTTAAAATAATCCTAAAATCATGCAGTTTAGTGGTGATGTACACACTGCTCCCTGTTCTGTACAGATCACAGTAGAGCAGGGGTCTCAAACTCGCGGCCCGCGGGCCAACTGCGGCCCGCGGGACAATATTTTGCGGCCCCCACCTGGAGTTGCACCGCCCGCCCTGTATTCACGGCGGCGGTCGGGTCGCGCTGCATGGAGAGGGCTCACGGGCTGAGCCCTCTCCATAGCCGGTAAGTCTTTGCTGCATATTGCAGCAAAGGCTTACCGGTAACACCCGCGATCGGTGCTAGCACCGATCGCGGGTGCTTTCACAGCGATGGCTGCCGGCAAAGCTGCCGGCAGCCTCAAAAAGATAGCGGCGCATGGGCGCCGCCATCTTACCTGGGATCGCCGCTCCCCGTGACGTCATCGGGGGGCGGCGATCCGTCTCCATGGTAGCCTCGGGTCTTCCGAAGACCCGAGGCTATTTCGTTTTAACCCCTTCATTACAATGTGCTGATAGCACATTGTAATGAATGAGGAGGAAAATCCCCATATACTGCCATACTGTAGTATGGCAGTATATGATAGGATCGATCAGACAACCTAGGGTTAAAGTACCCTAGGGAGTCTGAAAAATAGTATAAATAAAAATAAAAAAAAGTGTAAAAAAAAAATTATAATAAAAAAACATTAAATTTCAAATCACCCCCTTTCCCTAGAACTGACATAAATATAAATAAACAGTAAAAATCATAAACACATCAGGTATCAATGCGTCCGAAAATGCCCGATCTATCAAAATATGATAACGTTTTTTACAATGCGTTTAACCCCGTTACGGAAAATAGCGCCCAAAGTCGAAAATGGCACTTTTTTGCCATTTTGAAAAATATAAAAAAATCTATAAAAAGTGATCAAAAGGTCGAACAGTCCTAAAAATGATATCATTGAACATATTATCAAATTTCGCAAAAAAATGACACCACCCACAGCTCCGTACACCAAAGTATGAAAAAGTTATCAAAAAAAATAATTTTTGTACAGGAGGTTTTAATTTTTGTAAATGTATGAAAACATTCTAAAACCTATACAAATTTGGTATCCCCTTAATCGTACCGACCCAAAGAATAAAGTAGACCTGTCATTTGGGGAGCTCAGTGAAAGACGTAATATCCAAGCCCACAAGAAAATGGCGCAAATGCATTTTCATTGCATTTGGAATTTTTTCCCCGCTTCCGAGTACATGGCATGGAATATTTAATACCATCACTATAAGTGCAATTTGTTACGCAGAAAACAAGCCGTCACCTACAGCCTCTTTACTGGTAAAAATAAAAAAGTTATAGATTTTTTGAAGGTGGGGAGTGAAAATGGACATAAAAAACCGGTAAGGTCCGTAACCGTTATCCCCTCCCCGGTACTTGAAGAAGATGAAGTCGCCGCTCTTACGACTTGTTGCAGTCAGAGCGGCGACTCATCTTCTTTCGATGCGGAGGGACAGGGGAGGCAAGTACCTCGGGGGGGAGGGGGGATGAGTTCCTAGGGCTTCAGTGCGGTAGGTAGCTTGGACCCCTCGGTACACAGGACAGCGTTCATAGAGAAAAACAACGTCTCCCAGCTCGGGCTTTTTCCTTTGCGCTGGGAGACGTCCCCCCCAAAAAAAAAGAGGACCCGCCATGACAATTTTAATCTGATAATGATATTTGTAAGCGCAGTTTGTGTGGACAACTTGCTGCGGCCCAGCCTTACCCAGAATCACCTCCAGCGCCCCAGGTAAAATGAGTTTGAGACCCCTGCGTCTGAGGGTACATCTGCTCCCTGTCTGTAGAGATCACAGTAGAGGGTTCATCTGCTTCCTTTTCTGCAGAGACACAGTAGAGGGCCATCTGCTTCCTGTTTCTGCAGAGATCACAGTAGAAGGGTCATCTATCTTGCTTCCTGTTCTTGTAGAGATCACAGTAGAGCAATCATCTGCTTCCTTTTCTTAGAGATCACAGTAGAGGGCCATCGCTTCCTGTTCGGCAGAGATCACAGTGGAGGGGTCAGCTGCTTCCTGTCTGTAGAGATCATCAGTAGAGGTCATCTGCTTCCTGTTCTGTATAGGTCACAGTAAGAGGGTCATCTTGCTTCCTGTTCTGGCATAGATCACAGAAGGGCCATCTGCTTCCTGTTTCTGCAGAGACCACAGTATAGGTTCATCGCTGTCCTGCTTTTACTGGCAGAGATCACAGTAGAGGGTCATCTGCTTCCTGTTCTGTAGAGATCACAGTAGAGGGTCATCTGCTTCCTGTTCTGTAGAGATCACAGTAGAGGGTCATCTGCTTCCTGTTCTGCAGAGATCACAGTAGAGGGCCATCTGCTTCCTGTTCTGCAGAGACCACAGTAGAGGGTCATCTGCTTCCTGTTCTGCAGGGACCCCTCGGTGCACAGGACGCGTTCATAGAGAGAACACGTCTCCCAGCTCGGGGCTTTCCTTGCGCTGGGAGACGCCATGACATTTGAATCTGAATAATGATATTTTGTAAGCGCATTTTGTGTGGAAAACTTGATGTGGCCCAGCCTTACCCAGAATCTACCTCCAGCGGCCCCCAGGTAAATTGAGTTTGAGACCCCTGATCTACATGGATAGAGTAAAACTTGTAATCACTCAGGGACCTCCTAGAGATGTGTAATCAGACCTCACACTGCTGTGCTCTGTGCTCTCTGCAGCCAGTGGTATGTATTGTGCCTGGAGAGATGTGTAATCAGACCTCACACTGCTGAGCTCTGTGCTCTCTGCAGCCAGTGTTATGTATTGTCCCTGGAGAGATGCGTAATCAGACCTCACACTGCTGTGCTCTTTGTTCTCGGTGCTCTCTGCATCCAGTGCTATTATTGTCCCTGGAGAGATTGTAATCAACCTCAAACTTGCTTGTGCTCTGTGCTCTCTGGCGCCAGTGTATGTATTGTCCCTGGAAAGATGTGTACTCAGTCCTCAACTGCTGTGCTCTGTGCTCTCTGCCGCCGTGTTATGTATTGTCCCTGGAGAGCTCTGATTAATGAATCAACTGAACCCAAATTCCCGGAGTCGGCGTTCCCCAGAATTCCCTGCCAGGAGAACAGTCTCCATGATCCTGATGTGTATTGATGGGATCTTGGCTTGTGAGTTTCCCACAGGAGAACTGCATTCCCTACACAGGATCCCTGAGCCCAGAGAACAGCTGTGTGAGGGGACAATGTGTAAACTCCTCACAGCTGCCGGTCCAGTGTATTACAGCCAAATACTAAAGACAGACCCTGGAGGGGAAACTAGAACAGACAGAGCCCCAATCTGTAACAGGGACCCCAACTACTATGTATCATTTATAATAGGTGTCCTGAAGCAGCAGCACCCAGAGACCTAATATCAGTATATAACAAAGTATCGGAGCCCCGGGGAACAGATGAGATACTAAGGTGCAGGAGATTTAAGAGGGCAGCAAGCAACCAAGTGACTGTGAATACTGCAGCCAGTGCTATGTATTGTCCCTGGAGAGATGCGTAATCAGACCTCACACTGCTGTGCTCTGTGCTCTCTGCAGCCATTATTATGTACTGATCCTGGAGAGATGTGTAATCAGACCTCACACTGTCTGTACGCTCTGTGCTCTCTGGCGCCTCTGTATGTATTGTCCCTGGAGAGATGTGTAATCAGACCTCAACACTGCTGTGCTCTGTTGCTCTCTGCAGCCAGTTTATGTATTGTCCCTGGAGAGATGGTGTAATCAGACCTCACACTGCTGTGCTCTGTGCTCTCTGCAGCCGTGTTATGTATGTCCCTGGTAGAGATGTGTAATCAGACCTCACACTGCTGTGCTCTGTGCTCTCTGCAGCCAGTGTTATGTATTGTCCCTGGAGAGATGTGTAATCAGACCTCACACTGCTGTGCTCTGTCTCTCTTGCAGCCAGTGTTTGTATTGTCCCTGGAGAGATGTGGTAATCAAGACCTCACACTGCTGTGCTCTGTTCTCTCTGCAGCCAGTGTTATGTATGTGTCCCTGGAGAGATGTGTAATCAACGACTCACAACTGCTGTGCTCTGTGCTCTCCTGCCAGCCAGTGTTATGTATTGTCCACTGGAGATGTGTAATCAGACCATCACACTGCTGTTGCTCTGTGCTCTCTGCAGCCAGTGTTTATGTATTGTCCCCTGGAGTAGAATGTGTATCAGACCTCACACTGCTGGTGCTCTGTGCTCTTCTCTGCAGCCAGTGTTATGTCTTGTCCCTGGAAGAGATGTGTAATCAACCTCACCTGCTGTGCCTCTGTTGCTCTCTGCACCAGTTGTTATGTATTTGTCCCTGAGAGATGTGTAATCAGACCTCACACTGCTGTGCTCTGTGCTCTCTGCAGCCAGTGTATTTGTTGTCCCCCTGGAAGATGTGTATCAGACCTCAACACTGCTGTGCTCTGTGCTCTCTGCAGCCAGTGTTATGTATTGTCCCTGGAGAGATGTGTAATCAGACCTCACACTGCTGTGCTCTGTGCTCCCTGCAGCCAATGTTATGTATTGTCCCCGGAGAGATGTGTTATCAGACCTCACAGAGCTCAGCAGTGTGAGGTCTGATTACACATCTCTCCAGGGACAGTACATAACACTGGCTGCAGAGAGCACAGAGCACAGCAGTGTGAGGTCTGATTACACATCTCTGCAGGACAATACATAACACTGGCAGCACAGAGCACACAGTGTGAGGTCTGATTACACATCTCTGGGATAATCATAACCTTGCTGCAGAGAGCACAGAGTAACAGTGTTGAGGTCTGATACACATCTCTCCAGGGACACTACAAACACTGACTGCAGAGAGCACAGCAGTGTGAGGTCGATTACCTATCTCCAGGACAATACATAACACTGGCTTGCCGAGAGCACAGAGCACAGCAGTTGTGAGGTCCTGATCATCGCATCTCTCCAGGGACAATACATCAACACTGGCTGCAGAGAACACAGAGCACAGCAGTGGTGAGGTCTGATTACACAGCTCTCCAGGACATACATAACACTTGCTGCAGGGAGCACAGAGCACAGCCGTGTGAGGTCTGATTACACATCTCTCCAGGGACAATACATAACACTGACTGAGAGAGCACCAGAGCACAGCAGTGTGAGGTCTGATTACACATCTCTCCAGGGAACAATACATAACACGGCTGCAATGTCACCTATAAATATACAGCTGCCCTGCACTAGAGGGCGCTCGGAGCAGACTGTAGACATGTTTATAGTTGGATCTCTATGATAAGACGCATACAGGAAATGCTGATGCTCCCTCTAGTGTGTGACTGCAGAATGCAGGGATTACAAAAATATAAATTAATCACATTTTGGGGGCTCAAAATTATATCACACGGAATATAATGGAGATTGACTTTTTCAGGGTAGAAGACAAAGCGTCGGTGACTCCAAACATCTTCATCTATTTATATCTCCCCTGATAATGGAGCACCTGCGGACGCCTCCCCCTCCCGGATGCTACGCGCAGATATTCCTCCCTGACCGCATTGTCCTCCTTGTATAAATATAGCGCAAACACCTGTTGTCATTACTGAACGTGACGCCTAATTACTCTCCCTACACAACCAGGTGAAGGATCCGCTCACTGTCTCCCCCGCAGATCTGACGGATACACAACTATTTTTGTAAGCGCATTGTGGTGGAAAACTTGATGCGGCCCCAGCTTACCCAGGAATCTACCCTCAGCGGCCCCCGGTTAAAATTGAGTTTGAGACCCTGCAGTAGAGGGTCATTCTGCTCCCTGTCTGTAGAGATCACAGTAGAGGGGGGTTCTGCTTCCTGTTTGGCAGGCTCACAGTAGGGCCATCTGCTTCACTGTCTGCGATAGATCACGGGAGGGTCATTGCTTCTGTCTGTAAAGAGATCACAGTAGGAAGGGTCCATCTGCTATTGTTCATGTTAATAGATCACGTAGAGGGTCAATCTTCATGTCCTGTTTTGGGCAGAGATCACAGTAGAGGTGCCATCTGCTTTCCTGTTCTTTGCAGAGACCACAGTGAGATGGTCAATCTCCTTCTGTTGCCGAGATAACAGTAGCAGGGCCATATGCCCTCCCTGTTCTGGGCAGAGCATCACACGTTGAGGGTCATCTCTTTCCTGTTCGTAGAGATCAGCGAGTGGGTATCTCTGCTTCCTGTTTCTGCAGAGATCACAGTAGCAGGGCCATCTGCTGTCCTGTTCATGCAGAGGACCCAGTAGGAGTCTCTGCTTCCTGTTCTGAGAGATCATCAGTAGGAGGGCCATCTGTTCCTGCTTTTCTTGCAGAGATCACGAGAGGGTCACTGCTTCCTGTTCTGTAGAGATAACAGTTAGAGGGTCATCTGCTTCCTGTTCTGCAGAGATCACAGTAGAGGGCCATCTGCTTCCTGTTCTGCAGAGATCACAGTAGAGGGCCATCTGCTTCCTGTTCTGCAGAGATCACAGTATAGGGCCATCTGCTTCCTGTTCTGCAGAGATCACAGTATAGGGCCATCTGCTTCTTGTTCTGCAGAGACCACAGTAGAGGGTCATCTGCTTCCTGTTCTGCAGAGATCACAGTAGAGGGCCATCTGCTCCCTGTTCTGCAGAGATCACAGTGGAGGGTCATCTGCTTCCTGTTCTGTAGAGATCACAGCTGGGGGTCACCATTAGAACAGACAGGATAAAACCTATATATATAACACATAATTACACAATAATCTCATCTTTCCTTCTCTTTCTCCCCCTCTCTGCACAATGACCTATGCACCTGTTACGGAGCATGCCCACAATGCCCTCCAATAGTAGCCAATAGGTGACGGACACGCCCCCCTTCTCCCTCTTCGCACCACAGAGCATGACCTCACTCCCATACAAAGCCACAATGACCTCTGCTGAGATCACTGAGCATGCCCACCGGCCCCCATCACAGCCCCCCTCCTCCCTTTCCTTGCACAGCTCACAAAGCATGCCCACTACACTCCTATATAGAAGTCTAAAGGTGATGTCACAGCTCACCTCCTCCCCTTCCGTTTGGAGATCACAGAGCATGCCCCCTACTTTCTCCAATAATCTATAGTGATGGTCACAGATCACTTCTACCCCTACAGCTACAAAGCATGCCCTCAACACCCCATAAAAAGCAACAGGTGATGGTCTCTGCTCATCTTCTCCCCTTCCCTGCACACATCACTGAGCATGCCCACTACACTCTCCTATAGAGGTCTATAGTGATGGTCACAGGTCACTTCTACCCTTACAGTTACTACATATACTATGTAAAAATCTAGTATAATTATATATTAAAAAAACTAAAATAAGATTAATCCGGCTCAGCGCGGGATGTGGGGTACAAATTACTGGAGATATAGGAAGGAATCCTCATCATCAGTTTAGTGTATATCGACAGGGGGTGAGAGATGGCACCGAGTCACCAGGAGGCGCTCACTGCATGTTGATGTCTACATTGGGTTCAATATTAGCTCCCCCTAGTGGTGGCCGTTTACAGCCAGAATTTCCACATTTGACTCCACTTTGCTTTCTTATCGCTAGGAAGAAAATAAGGGAAATCGGATCCCAAATAGGAGGTAATTTGATACATTTTATCTAATCACATCCATATATATATATATTTATTAAGGGTTTTACAGATTTTGACAAATTTCAACCAAAAAGTTTGCTTCTGGATTTACATTTTACATAGTGGCCACATGTTTTTAATGCAGATTATTGTGATGTCATCATTTATGGGTCAATGGAACCATGAGCCCAGAGAGGGAGAGTCCTGGAACCAATGGGAACCCACCAGAGAGGGATTTTTATACTATACTAAGGGGTATTACTGTACTTTAAAAAAATCCTTTTAAGCTGCAATACCAGTCATAGCCTACGGATAGTGGAGGCGCTGTTTCCAGAAAAAATTGTTGTCATTGTGTTGTGTTATTATTATCATTATACATAATTCAGTCCATTTGGACAAATCCTGAACGCATCCAAGCAGATACCCAGGGCGGAGGATTCCCTTCCCATCTTCGCTACTTAATGACTTCATTTACACTTCCAAGGAGATGGCCGGGAGCAAGACGTCTTCCAGGAAGACAAAATATGCAATTCCACAAATATTATCAAATCAAATAAAGTGTTTGTGTCGGAGCATGTTGGAACGGCTGCGCGCCCGCTGGATGAGGGGCAAGCGACCGGGCGAAGTGGGGGGGAGGACGCGAAAATGGGAAAAAATCAAAGAATGGATGTGACCTTGACACCATTAACACTTTCTCCATATTTTATAGGGGATTAGAATTTAAAAAAAAATGAAGGGGCAGCTGAGTAATAGGGGGGAGATTCTCATGCGCAGGACACAGTCTGATACTTACTGTGCTACATGTTATGTACTGAGTCAATTATGTTCACTGTTCATTGGTGGGAATTTTACCTCTGATGCCGGTACCTTTGCTCCTGACTCACCTGCCATTCCAGCGCTGTCACTGCATTCAAGATATGTTTTCTGGATAGTGTTAGGGACCTAGACTTCGCTCACCTTCCTGTAATTGAATAATATAATGTCGGGGGGCATCATTGTGACTGCTGGGGACATCACAGTGTCTACTGGCTACTGGGTGCATCACTGTGACCACTGGGGACATCACTGTAGCTACTGGGTGCATCACTGTGACAACTGGGGACATCACTGTGGCTACTGGGTGCATCACGGTGACTACTGGGGACATCACTGGGACTACTGGCTACTGAGTGCATCACTGTGACTACTGGCTGCTGGGGGTATCACTGGGACTGCTGGCTACTGGGGGCATCACTGTGAGTACTGGCTACTGGGGGCATCACTGTGACTACTGACTACTGGGTGCATCACTGTGACTGCTGGCTACTGGGGATATCACTGTGACTACTGGCTACTGGGGGAATCACTGTGACTACTGGCTACTGGGGGGGGCATCACTGTGACTACTGGCTACTGAAGGCATCACTGTGACTACTGGCTACTGGGGACATCACTGTGACTGCTGGCTACTGGGGACATCACTGTGACTGTTGGCTACTGGGGATATCACTGTGACTGCTGGCTACTGGGGACATCACTGTGACTACTGGCTACTGGGGACATCACTGTGACTACCGGCTACTGGGGGCATCACTGTGACTACCGGCTACTGGGGGCATCACTGTGACTGCTGGCTACTGGGGACATCACTGTGACTGCTGGCTACTGGGGGACATCACTGTGACTACCGGCTACTGGGGGCATCACTGTGACTACCGGCTACTGGGGACATCACTGTGACTGCTGGCTACTGGGGACATCACTGTGACTGCTGGCTACTGGGGGACATCCAAGAGGTCACAACTGTGAAGGCCAAAATGAGCAGGGCACAAAGTTCTGAAAAAATCTGGAGAGGAGACATTAAACAATGCAAACACTTGATTGAAGAAGACCACTAGGAGAGTGGAGAATGTGAGCAATTTGGGGAGGCCATCTCGTAGAATGTGGAAGATCCTCAAAGGACTTGAGAAGTCAATCACCTACCAAGAGACGGGATCCACCATCTTAGAAGATCATTTCTCATCAGCTACTGATAAATTATCTCTGTTATGGATAAAACCAACAAACCTGCTACAAATATTGTAAAAAGAGTTGGAATAAATATTATTATGGGCCTTTATGTTTGCTCTGTCCACAAGAAGATGGCTTAGTGGAAGGTGTACACCAGTAATGGGGCTCTATGTGTGACTGTGTCCACCAGTAGATGGGCTCCATGTGTGACTGTGTCCACCAGTAGATGGGCTCTATGTGTGTATCTGTGGCCAACCAGTAGATGGGCCTATGTGTACTGGGTCCACCAGTAGATGGGCTCTAGTGTGTATGTGTCCACCAGTAGTGGGTCTATGTGTGACTGTGTCCACCAGTAGATGGGCTCTATGTGTGACTGTGTCCACCAGTAGATGGGCCTATATGTATAACTGTGTCACAGTAGATGGGCTCCATGTGTGGACGGTGCTCCACCAGTAGATGGGCTCTATGTGTGTCGGTGTCCCCCATAGATGGCTTATGTTTGTGTCTGTGTCCACCAGAGTTAGATGGGCTCTATGTGGACTGTGTCCACCATAGATGGGCTCTATATGGACTGTGTCCACCAGTAGATGGGCCTATGTGTGTCGTGTCCACCAGTGATGGGCGCTCTATGTGGGACTGTGTCCACCAGTAGATGGGCTCTATGTGTGACTGTGTCACCAGTAGATGGGCTCTAGTGTTGACTGTGGCAACAAGTAGGACGGGCTCTAGTTGTTGACTGTGTCCACCAGTAGATGGGCTTCATGTATAACTGTTCCACCGTAGAGGGGCTCCATGTTGTGACTGTTGTACACAAAGTAGTAGATGGGCTCATGTGTGTCTGTGTCCAACAGTAGATGGGCTCTATGTTGTGTCTGTGTCCAACAGTAGATGGGCTCTATGTGTGTGACTGTGTACACCAGTAGAGGGCCTATATGTGACTGTGTCCACCAGTAGATGGGGCTCTATGTGTGACTGTGTTCCACAGTAGATGGCTCTATTGTGACTGTGTCCACCAGTAGACGGGCTCTATGTGTGACTGTGTCACCATAGATGGGCTCTATGTATAACGTGTACACCAGTAGATGGCTCCATGTGTGACTGTGTCCACCAGTTAGATGGCCTCTAGTGTGTCTGTGTCCCCCAGTAGAGGGCCTATGGTGTCTGTGTCCACCAGTAGATGGGCTCTTGTGTGACTGTGTCACAAAAGTAGAGGACGGCTATATATGGGACTGTGTCCCCAGTAGATGGCTCTCTATGTGTGTCTGCGGTTCCACAGTAGAGGGCTCTATGTGTTTGTAGACTGTGTCCACCCGTAGATGGGCTCAATATGGTCGAATGTGTCACCAGTGATGGGGCTCTATTGTTGACCTGTGTCCACCAGTAGGACGGGGGGGGACTCTATGTGTGCCTGTGTCCACCAGTAGATGGGCTTATGTATAACTGTGTCACCAGTAGATGGGCTCATGTTGTGACTGTGTCCACCAGTGATGGGTCAGTGTGTCTTTGTCCACCAGTAGAGGGCTCTAGTGTGTCTGTGTCACCAGTATAGATGGGACTACGACCCCTGCTGTGACGTGTGTCCACCAGTAGATGGGGCCCTATATGGACTGTGTCCACCAGTACATGGGTCTAGTGTGACTGTGTCCACAGACAGATTGGCTCTATGTGTGGACGTTGTCCACTAGTGATGGGCTACTCTATGTGTGACTGTGTCCACCAGTAGATGGGCTCTAGGTGTTCTGTGTCCACCAAGTAGATGGGCTCTATGTGGACTGTGATCACAGTAGAGGGTCTTGTGACTGTGTTCCACAGTTAGATGGGCTCTATGTGTGACTGTGTCCTCACCAGTAGGATGGGCTCTAATGTGACTGTCCACCAGTAGATGCGGCTCATAGTGTGACTGTGTCCACCAGTAGATGGGCTCTATGTGTGGACTGTGTCCACCAGCAGATGGGCTCTATGTGTGTCTGTGTCCACCAGTAGATGGGCTCTATGTGTGACTGTGTCCACCAGTAGATGGGCTCTATGTGTGACTGTGTCCACCAGTAGATGGGCTCTATGTGTGACTGTGTCCACCAGTAGATGGGCTTCCATGTGTGACTGTGTCCACCAGTGATGGGCTCTATGTGTGGACTGTGTCCCAGTAGATGGGTCCATGTGTGACTGTGTCCACCAGTAGAATGGGCTCTATGTGTGACTGTTGTCACAAGAGTAGAGGGCCTCTATGTGTGGACTGTTGTACACAAGAAGATTGGCTCTATGTGTTGATGTGTCACACCAGTAGATTGGGGGACTCTTATCTGACTGTGTCCACAAGTAGATGGCTTCTGTGTGACTGTGTCCACCAGTAGATGGGCTCTATGTGTCTGTCGTGTCCACCAGTAGATGGGCTATAGTGTTGACTGTGGCCACCAGCAGATGGGCTTATGTGTGTTCGTGTCCAACCAGTAGATGGCTCTATGGTGGACCTGGTCCACCAGTATTAGATGGCTCTATGTGTGACTGTGTCCACCAGTAGGGGCTCGATGTGTGACTGTGTCCACCAGTAGTGGGCTCTAGGTGTGCTCTTGTACCACCCGAAGAGGGCTTATGTGTGACTGTGTCCACCAGTAGATGGGTTCTATGTGTGACTGTGTCCACCAGTTAGATTGGCTCTATGTGTGACTGTGTCCACCAGTAGATGGGCTCTATGTGTGTCTGTGTCCACCAGTAAGTAGGATGGGCTCTATGTGTGAATGTGTCCACCAGTAGATGGGCTCTATGTGTGACTGTGTCCACCAGTAGATGGGACGCTAGTGATTGACTGGGTCCACCAGTAGATGGAGGCTCTGGGCTCTATGTGTGGCTGTGTACCCAGTAATTGCTCATGTGTGACTGTGTCCTCAAGAGATGGCTCTATGTGGACTGGTCCACCAGTCGGATGGGATCTATGTGTGTCTGTGTCACAGAAGACGCGGCTCTAGGGACTGTGTCCACCAAGTAGATGGCGTTCTAGTGGACTGTGTCAACCAGTAGCATGGCTCCATGTGTGGACTGTTGTCCACCAGTAGATGGGGCTCTATGTGTGTCTGTGCCACCAGTCGATGGGCTCTAGCTCTATGTGTGTCTGTGTCCACCCCAGTAGATGGGTCTAGGTGGGACTGTGTCCCCCAGTAGATGGGGCTCTATATGTGACGGGTCCACCCGAGATGGGCTCGATGTGTGATGTTCTACCAGTTAGATGGGCTAGATGTGTGACTGTGTACCACCAGTAGACGGGGCTCTAGGTGTGACTGTGTCCACCAGTAGATGGGCTCTATGTGTTGACTGTGTCCACCAGTGATGGGCTCTATGTGTGTCTCGTGTCCACCAGTGTAGAGGGCTCTATGTGTTGTCTGTGGTCCACCAGTAGATGGGCTCTAGTGTTACTGGGTCCACCAGTAGATGGGCTCTATGTGACCTGTCCACCAGTAGATGCGGCTCTATGTGTTGTCTGTTGTCCACAGTAGATGGGCTCTAGGTGTAGTTGTCGTGTCCACCAGTAGAGGGGCTCTATGTGTGACTGTGTCCACCAGTAGAGGGCTCTATGTGTCTGACTGGGTCCACCAGTAGATGCGGCTCTAGTTGACTGTGCCACCAGTAGACGGGGGCTCTATGTGTGACTGTGTCCACCAGTAGATGGGCTCTATGTGTATAACTGTGTCCACCATAGATGGGATCACATGTGTGACTGTTGTCAACCAGTAGTAGATGGGCTTTATGTGTGGTCTGTGTCCACCAGTAGATGGGGCTCTAGTGTGTCTGTGTCCACCATAGATGGGCTCTATGGTGACTGTGTCCACCAGTGATGGGGCCCTATATGGACGGTGTCCACCAGTAGATGGGCTCATTGTGTGACGGTTGTCCACAAGAAGATGGCTCTATGTGCGGACGTGTGTACATAGTAGATGGGCCTCATGTGGGCTGTGCTCCACCAGTAGATGGGCTCTATGTGTGGCTGTGTCCACCAGTAGATGGGATCTATGTTATACGTGTAAACAGTAGATGGGCTCTATGTTTGACTGTGCCACACCAGGTAGATGGGCTCTATGTGCGGACTGTGTCCACCAGTAGAGGAGCTCTATGTGACTGGTCCACCAGAGTCTGGGCCCTCTATGTGTGACTGTGTCCACCAGTAGATGGGCTCTATGTGTGACTGTGTCCACCAGCAGATTGGCTCTATGTGTGTCTGTGTCCACCAGTAGATGGGCTCTATGTGTGACTGTGTCCACCAGTAGATGGGCTCTATGTGTGACTGTGTCCACCAGTAGAGGGCTACTATGTGTGACTGGTTCCACCAGTAGAATGGGCTCCATGTGTGACTGTGTCCACCAGTAAAATTTTTTGGCTCTATGTGTGTGACTGTGTCCACCAGTAGATGGGCTCTATGTGTGACTGTGTCCACCAGTAGATGGGCTCTATGTGTGACTGTTTCCACCAGTAGATGGGCTCTATGTGTGACTGTGTCCACAAGAAGATTGGCTCTATGTGTGACTGTGTCCCCCAGTAGATGGGCTCTATGTGTGACTGTGCCACCATAGATGGGCTCTGGTGGGACTGTGTCACCAGTAGATGGGCTCTAGGATGGCTGTGTCCACCAGGAGATGGGCTCTATGTGTACTGTGTCCACCAGCAGAGGGGCTATATGTGTGTCGTGTCCACCAGAGATGGGGCTCTAGGGGACTGTGTCCACCAGTAGATGGGCTTATGTGGGGACTGTGTCCACCAGTAGATGGGCTCTCTATGTGTGACTGTGTCCAAAAGAGATGCGGATCGATGGTGTCATGTGTCCACCAGAAGACGGGCTCTATGTGTTGTGACTGTTGTCCACCAGTTTAGCTGGGTTCTATGTGTGACTGTGTCCACCAGAGAGGGCTCTATGTGTGACTGTGTCCACCACAGTAGATGGGCTTATGTGTGTCGGTCACAGTGATGGGCTCTATGGTGACTGCTGTCAACAGTAGATGGGCCTATATGTGTGACTGCTGTCCACCAAGTAGATGGGCCTATGTGTGACGGTGTCCACCAGTAGATGGGCTCTATGTGTGACTGTGGTCCACCGTAGATGGGCTCTATGTGTGGACTGTGTCTCAAGAAGATTGGCTCTATGTGGACTGTTGTCCACCGTTAGAGGGCTCTATGTGTGCGTGTCCAACAGAAGAGGGGGCCTATGTGTGACTGTGCCAACAGTAGATGGGTTCTATGTGTGGAATGTGTCCACCAGTAGATGGGCGCTATGTTGTGACTGTGTCCACCAGTAGGATGGGCCTCTATGTGTGTCTGTGTCCACCAGAGATGGGCCCCTCTATGGTAGACTGTGTCCACCAGGAGATGAGGCTATATCGGTGACTTGTCCACCAGTAGATGGGCTCTAATGTATGAATGTGTCACCAGTTAGATGGGCTTTATGTGATTTTCTACCAGTAGATGGTGCTCTATGTGTGACTGTGATCCACCAGTAGGGCTTATGTGGACTGTCCACCAGTAGATGGGCCTCTATGTGTTGACTGTTGTCCACCAGTAGATGGGCTCTAGTGTGTCTGTGTCACCAGTAAGATGGGACTATATGTGTGGTGTCTGTGTCAACCAGTGGATGGGCTCTAATGTGTGACTGTGGTCAGACCAGTAGATGGGCTATATGTGTGAATGTGTTCACCAGTAGATGGGCTCTATGTGTTACTGTGTCCCACCAGCAGATGGGCTATATGTGTTGGCTGTGTCCAACAGTAGATGGGCTCTCTGTGTGGACTATGTCACCAGTTAGATGGGCTGCTCCTATGTGTGACTGTGTCCACCGTAGATCGGGCTTAGGGTGACTGTGTCCACAGTAGATGGGCTCTATGTGTTTTTCCTTGGTCCACATAGATGGGCTCTTGTGTTGACTGTGTCCACCAGCAGATGGGCTCTATGTGTGACTGTGCCACCAGAGATGGGCTCTATGTGTGACTGTTGCCACCAGCAGTGGGGCTTTGTGTGACTGTGTCCACAGTAGATGGGGATCTATGTGGGAATGTGTCACCAGAAGATTGGACTATATGATGTGTCTGTCTTCCCCACCAGTAGTAGCTGGGCTTTATGTGTGCTGGTCCACCAGAGATGGGTCTATGTGTGACTGTGTCCACCCAGTGATGGGCTCTATTGTGTGAAGTGTCGACCAGAAGATGGGCTCTATGGTGTCTGTGTCCACCAGTAGATGGGGCTCCTCTCAGTTGCGTGTCTGTGTTTTATCACCAGTAGATGGGCTCTATGTGTGACTGTGTCCACCAGTAGATGGGCTCTACATGTGACTGTGTCCACCAGTAGATGGGCTCTATGTGTGACTGTTGTCCACCAGTGATGGCTCTACATGGACTGTTCCCCACAGTAGATGGGTCTAGTGTGACGTTCCACCAGTAGATGGGCTCTTTGTGTGACTGTGTCCCCCAGTAGATGGGCTGTCTATGTGACTTTGTCCACCAGAAAATGGGCTCTACTTTTTAAGTGCCCACAAGAAGATGGGCTCCATGGGTGAACTTTGTCCGCAGAAGAGGGGGCATCAAATTTCTATGGTCACTAGAAAACATGGCCTCATGGTACATCTATGGTGTAATTCTCATACACATTGTATACATTTCCATTTTCTTTCTCCTCATGATCACGGCTGTGGTACATGGATCCTGCAGTGTATTTTGTACGATGACCCCATGGTTGGCCATGTCCTTGCTGTGGTTCATGGTGGCTTCTCAGGTCATGACTAAGATAAGCCCATTGTCTGTGGTTTCACCAGGTGCGGCCACTTATGGTCAGTGATGATGGAAAAGGAATGAAGCAGATGATGGCAATGACGTACCTTGGTAGATGATAAAGAGATGGGACACTTTTAACGTCCTACAGTCTCGCTGGATGAGTGGCCGGATGGATTGGGACGCAGTTGTAGATGATGCCGGGCGGCTAATACCCTAATTCCCTCGGCCCTTCATTGTTTGCCTCTCAGACATCCATAAAAGCTCGGGGAATATATAAGACGCGGTGTGTAATTACCGTGACATTCACAGGACGAATTCAGGTTTCAGCACAGAGTCAGTGGGAAAGTCTACATCCTAACCATCACCAACCGAGGGTCAAGGGTGGAACAAGGGAGAGAGGGGAGGAAAGGGAAGAAGAAGGAGAAACAATCAGGAAAAGGAAAGAGAAGGAAGGAAGGAAATGAAGGAGGATGAAGAGATGGACATGAAAAGGCAAGTGCAAGGAAGGGTTGAGCAGGGGCAGGAAAGGCAATGGAAGGAGAAAGAGAAAAGGGACAGGAAAGGGAGAGGAGGAAAGGAGAAGAAGAGTGAGAGGGGCAGAAAAGTGTACAAAATCAAAGGGAAGAAAAAGAAAGAAGGAGCAGGAAGGAGATGCCAGGAAAAGGCAATGGAAGAGTGAAGGGTGGGAGAGGGCTAAGGAAAAGGAAATAATGAGAGGAGAAAGGAGCAAAGGGAAAGGAGAAGGGAACGAGGAAAAGAAGAGTGATGAAGAGCAGAAAGAAAAGGAAAAAAAGGAAGGGATGAGACGTACAGGAAAGGCAAGGAAGGCGAAAGAAAGGAAGAAGGAAGAATGGGGGAGATGGGCAGAACCGAGGAAACAGAAGGAGAGGAGAAAGGAGGAAAAAGGGACAGGAAAAGGGACAACATGGAAAGGTGAGGTAAAGGAAAGGGAACAGAAGAGGGAAGGGGAGATGAGGCAGGAAGGGAATGGAACAAGATAGAAGAGCAGGAAAGATGGAACGTAGGGAGCAAAGAAATCGAAAAAGAGGAAAGTAAGGGAGTGAGGCCCAAGAAAACTAGAAGAAGGGTCAAGGAAAATGAGGGAAGAAAGAACGTAGGAAGGAAAACAAGGAAGGGAAGGAAGAGGGTAGAGAATAAGAAGGCAGAAAGTATGGAGGGCGGGAGCAGAAGGGGTAAGGGGAATAAAAGGGAAATAATGGAACCTGAGTAGAAAGGGGGAAAGAAGTTAAGAAAAATGGGAGAGAAGAGGACATTAAGGAATGAGGAGATGAAAGGGAAAACTAATGGGGGGAGGGTCATGGAAAGAAAGGAAAGGAAGGAGAGAAAAGGAGGAAGAGGAAAGAAAGGAAAGAGGAAGAAAAGGATAACAGAAAAACTAAAGGAAGGAGGAAAACATAAGTATTGTGCGTGATGCAGCTCTGGGTGTGGCTGGTGGGTACAAGGTTGATGTAACTGCCAGTATTGTGCGTGATGCAGCTCTAGGTGTACTGGAGTATGAGATATGATGAACTGCAGTATTTGTGTGTGAGGCGCTATGGGTGTGATTGGAGTATGAGAGCTGATGTAACTGCAGTAGTGTGTGTGATGCAGCTCTGGGTGTGATTGGAGTATGAGATATGATGTAACTGCAGTATTGTGTGTGATGCAGCTCTGGGTGTGACTCTGTTGATGCTGTTACTGTCAGGTAATTCCCCCGCGTTGTCTCAGCCTCGCGACTGATGCTCACACACTCAACTCTCATGTTATTGTTTTCTGTGGACACTTTTGGTGCAGAGACTCACAGTCCTGCTGCTACTAACAACATACATAAAGGTCTGATTACACAGCTCTCCGGGGACACTACATAACACTGGCTGCAGAGAGCACAGAGCACAGCAGTGTTGAGTCTGATTACCATTCTCCAGGGACAAGAATAACACTGGCTTGCCAGAGAGCACAGGAGCACAGCGTTGTTGGGGAGGTCTGATTACAACATCTCTCCAGGGACAACAATACATAGCATGGAGCAGAGAGCACAGAGCACAGAGCTGTTGAGACTGATTACACATCTCTCCAGGGGGGGACATACATAAACACTGGTGCAGAGGACACAGAGCACAGCCAGTGGAGGTCTGATTAACATCCTCGCCAGGGAACCATTACTAACACTGGCTGCAGAGACCACAGAGCACAGCGTGGGAGGTATGATACACATCTATCAGGGAAATACAGTACAATGGCGGGATCTGCAAGAGAGAACAGAGCACAGCAGTGTGTGAGGTCTAATGTACACATATCTCAGGGGACAGTACATAACACTGGCCTCAGAGAGCCAGAGCACAGCAGTGGAGGTGTGATTACACATTTCCAGGCGACAATACATTACCACTGGCTGCAGAGAGCACAGAGCACAGCAGTTGTGAGTTTGATTACACATCTCTCAGGCGACAGTACATAACACTGGCTGCAGAGAGCACGAGCACGCAGTTGAGGTCTGATTACAAATCTCTCAAGGGACAATACAGAGAACACTGGCTGCCAGAGAGCACAGAGCACAGCAGTGTGAGGTGGTATAAGGAAATCTCTCCAGGGACAAACAAAACTTGGCTGCAGAGAGGCAACCGGAGCACAGCAAGCTGTCTGTCGAGGTCTGATTAACACTCTCCGGGGACAATACATAAATGGCCTGCAGGGAGCACAGAGCACAGCAGTGTGAGGTCTGATTACACATCTCTCCAGGACAATACATAAACTGGCTGCAGAGAGCACAGGAGCACAGCAGTGTGAGGTCTGATTACACATCGTCTCCAGGGAACCAATACATAAACTGGCTGCAGAGAGAGCACAGAGCACAGCAGTGTGAGGTTGCGTTACACACTCTCCAGGGGACAATACAGAACACTGGCTGCAGAGAGGAACAGAGCACAGCAGCTGTTTTGAGGACTGATTACACATCTCTCCAGGGACAAAACAAACACTGGCTGCAGAGAGCAAAGAGCACAGCAGTGGGGAGGTTGATTACACATCTCTCCAGGGACAATACATAAACATGGCTGCAGAGAGCACAGAGCAACAGCAGTGTGAGGCTGATTACACATTCCAGGGGACAGTACATCAACATGGCTGCAAGAGAGAGCACAGGCACAGCAGTGTGACGGTCTGATTACACATCTCTCCAGGGACAATACAAACACTGGCTGCAGAGAGCACAGAGCACAGCAGTGTGAGGTCTGATACACATCTCTCCAGGACAATACATAACATGGCTGAAGAAGCAAGAGACAGGGCACAGCAGTGTGAGGTCTGATTACACATATCTCC
Organism: Engystomops pustulosus; assembly: GCA_019512145.1. NCBI lineage: Eukaryota > Metazoa > Chordata > Amphibia > Anura > Leptodactylidae > Engystomops > Engystomops pustulosus. The sequence continues at coordinate 217,219 of WNYA01000163.1, read as the reverse complement.
AGGGACAATACATAACACTGGTTGCAGAGAGAGCACAGAGCACAGCAGTGTGAGGTCTGATCTACCATCTCTCCAGGGGACAATACATTACATGGCTGCAGAGAGCACAGAGCACAGCAGTGTGAGGTCTGATTACACATCTCTCCAGGGACAATTACATAACACTGGCGCAGAGAGCACAGAGCACAGCAGTGTGAGGTCTGATTACCACATCTCTCCAGGGACAATACATAACACTGGCTGCAGAGAGACACAGAGCACAGCAGTGTGAGGTCTGATTACACATCTCTCCAGGGACAATACATAACCACTGGCGGCAGAGAGCACAGAGCACAGCAGTTGGAGGTCTGATTACACATCTTTCCAGGGACAATACATACACTGGCGCCAGAGAGCACAGAGCACAAGCAAGTTTGAGGTTGATTACAATCTCTCCAGGGACAATACATAAGACTGGCTGCAGAGAGCACAGAGCACAGCAGTGTGAGGTCTGATTACACATCTCTCCAGGGACAATACATATAACTACAATTCCTCCTTTCTGCAGTCACCACTAGGTGTAAATGCAGGAGCTGACACTGCACATCACATTATGGAGAGCAACATATAAACTGTCTGCAGTCAACTCTGGAGCTCCCCCTTGTGGTTGCCGGCAGACGGATATTATTTCATCATTGATATATATGGCTGTGCAGGGGATTTGGTGCTTTGTGCCAGGAATAGGAAATCTGTCAGCTGTAAAATATATGAAGAATTTAATTAAAACGAGATATTGAACCAATTTAAGTAAAAAAAATAGAAAAATCATTTTAATCCTGAATGACAAAGTCCTGTGACGCAACGTGGCTCATTATATGTGACTTATTATATGACATAGCGTTTCCCGGGCACATAATTCACCGGATCAATGGAGCATTTACTGGGAAAAATAATTGCTTCATCCCATCAGCTCCTGCATAATACAGTCAGCGATGGATTTCTCCTTCCATTGTGAACAATAGAACAAAGTGGGCATATAATATTGCAGTAGAATACACGGTCTTCTGATTTGTAGAAACAGCGCCCCTCTGATCTCGAGGTTGCTTTAGGTATTGCAGTTCAGACTTAGGCTGCAGTACCGGGAATAACCTATAGAAGGAGGGGGCGCTGTACTCCCATAGCCATATAAGCTTCTAGAACTTTACCAGTGACCCGGGTTAGACATGTTGTACCCACAGCCATATTTACTACTGTATCTAACATGTCCAACTGTGGAAAAGCAAATTCAGGAGCAGGATTTTTATTTTATAGACCCTCCAATAGAGCGACACTGTGTCCTAAATCTTAGAATGGGGGGCTGGGAGACATTTTTTTATAGGAATGAGCTTACAGTTGGGAAAGTATATAGAATTAGGATCACAGTGGGGGAAAGTATATAGGAATAGGATCCAAGTGGGGAAAAGTAATATAGGAATAGGATCACAGTGGGGGAAAGTATATAGGAATAGGATCACAGTGGGGGAATGTTTATAAGAGTAGGATCACGCTGGGGCATAGATTATAGGAGAAGTATATCAGTAGGTTATAATATGTAACATTAGGATCGCAGTGGGGAAATGTTAATAAAAATAGGATCACACGAGTGTCCTAACAGGGTGTCATAGTATATAACATTAGGATCATAGTGGGAGAAAGTATATAGCATGGACTAAAGGAATGGGATAACGGGTGGCATAAAATATAGGATTAGGATCACAGTGGGGGAATGTTTATAAGAATAGGATCATGGTGGGGCATTTGCTATAGGAGTGGCATAACAGGGGATCATAGTATTTAGGATTAGGATCGCAGTTGGGGAATGTTTCAAAGAATAGGATCATAGTGAGACATATATTATAGGAGTGGCATAACAGGGGCTGATATTATATAAGATTAGGATCGTAGTGGGAGAAAGTATGTAGGAACAGGATCACGGTGGGGCATAGACTATAGGAATGGGATAATAATGGGTGGCATAAAATATAGGATCACGGTGGGATATTATACGAGTGGCATAACAGGGGACCATAGTATATAGGATTAGGATCTCAGTGGGGGAATGTTTATATCAGTAGGATCACGCTGGGACATAGATTATAGGAGTGGCATAACAGGGGGTTATAATTTATAGGATTAGGATCACAGTGGTGGAATGTTAATAAGAATAGGATCATAGTGAGACATATATTATAGGAGTCGCATAACAGGGGGTCATAGTATAAAAAATTAGGATCGTAGTAGGAGAAAGTATATAGGAATAGGATCACGTTGGGGAAGACTATAAGAATGGGATAATAATGGGTGGTATAAAATATAGGATCATGGTGGGGAATAAATTATAGGAGTGGCATAACAGGGGATCATAGTATATAGGATTAGGATCTCAGTGGGGGAATGTTTATAAGAATAGGATCATGGTGGGGCATAGATTATAGGAGTGGAATAACAAGGGGTCATAATATATAGGATTAGGATCGCAGTGGGGGAATGTTTGTGAGAATAGGATCACAGTGGAGCATAGATTATATGAGTAGTATAACAGGGGGTCATAGTATATAGGATTAGGATCGCAGTGGGGGAATGTTTAGAAGAATAGGATCACAGTGGAGCATAGAATATAGGAGAAGTATAACAGGGAGTTATAATATATAAGATTAGGATCGCAGTGGGGAAAGTGTCATAACAGAGTGTCATAGTATATAACTTTAGGATCATAGTGGGAGAAAGTATATAGCAATAGGATCACAGTGGGGCATGGACTAAAGGAATGGGATAACGCATGGTATAAAATATAGGATTAGGATCACAGTGGGGGAATGTTTGTGAGAATAGGATCACAGTGGGGCAATATATAGGATGAGGATTGGAGTTGGGACACAGTGAGGTTATAGTTTATAGGGGGCACAGGTGGTAATAGTTATTACAGTTTATAGGAGGGCACAGAGGAGGTCAAGCTACATACAGTATATTACACTGGGGGGCACAGGTTAATGGTATATATGGGTACAGATAGAGCCATTGGGCATGGTGCCAGTGTAGTGGCAGGGATGGCGTTAGTGCTTGTGTACGCCGGAGCGGCTCCGATGGGAATATCCCCTGCGCTTGTATTGTAAGTGCATAAAAGGATGAAATAAATGAACGTGTATTACACAACGGAGACTGAATTATTCACGGATCGTCATTGTGCACAGATCCGACGGGTCCTCAAGGGTCTGATAATATGGAATATACCTGGGAGGCACGAGGGGGAGTATTTATAGCCGCGGTGTCTGGTGATATATAGATATGTACTGTATGGATGTATATATCTCTATACACATGTCCCTGTTTCTATGGAAACCTTGGATTATTTATTCCGGATCGGATTCTCTGTAAGCAGTGACAGGTCCTAGGTATATACCGGAGGATACAGGTACAGCGGGTGCAGGGATACAGGCTCATATATCTGGGGGTCCCTGAAACTCAGGATTAGGGATGAGGACTATTAGTTATTTATTTAAGGGATTTCCAGGTAAAATCATTCATATAGGAACAATAACATAGTAACTGTATGCCGGAGACATGTCCTCACACTGCTGTACTCTGTGCATTGAGCTTATCCAAAGCCCCTCCCCTGTGCTCTGAGTAACTGCTCAGAAGCCAGGAACCTGGTACAACTTTCACTAAGAAAAGAGCGGCTGTTGAGCAGTTGTTGGCACAGAGCACAGCAGTGTGAGGACACATAACCAATACATATGGAGTGGTGGACGTGCCCTCACACTGCTGTGCTCTGTGCTCTCTGCATTACTACTTTACATCCCCTTCTTCTCCTGTTCTGGTTACATACTGCAGCAGTCACTCATAGGGGAGGTGCTGTGGAGCACCTCAATGCAGAGCGCTAAGAGCACAGCAGTGTGAGGACACATAACCGATGCATATGGAGTGGTGGGCGTGCCCTCACACTGCTGTGCTCTGTGCTCTCTGAATTGCTACTTTACATCCAATTCTTCTCTGTACTGGTTACATACTGCAGCAGTCACTCATAGGGGAGGTGCTGTGGAGCAGCTCAATGCAGAGCGCTCAGAGCACAGCAGTGTGAGGCCATGTGTCCAGCCCCACAATTCAGATCATAGGACCCCCATATCCTCTACATGTATCACATGCTTGGATGACAGCAGAAGCCGCACATTTGATTGTGCCCCCCCTGACTATGTCGTTGGTTTGTGTCTGCAGCACCTCTGCTTGCTTATGTGCAGAACAAGGGGGGCTATTACCCCCTCCCCCCCATGCAGGGGGATGCACAGGATTTAGGGACAGCCCCACAAATATAACATCGTCTCCTGGATCCGTTTGGCTGAAGAGCTGACAATTCATTGGAGCGAAGGGATAATAATGGAGTCCTCCGCAGACCCAGAGAGTGACCTTCTCCTTCAGTGCAGATTATACAAACCTCTACCACAAGACGAATGAAGGTCGTCCCATCAGAGGTGATGATTAATTGCTGCCCCAGAACCGCAGCCTGAAATTGGGACATTCTCCTCCCGGAGCTGCGAGCGGCGAACATCTGGACTCCCAGGACAGGGACGACGTGCTGCCATATACCTGCCCATCACCGGACCGACCCCCCTCCAAAATAATCCACATATTTATAGAGCAGAAGGAAAGATACATGGTAGCGCACAATATAATACACAAAGGGGAACTACATATCCCAGAAGTCTGTGTGTGATTCACAATCACAACATGAACCAGGGACGGATATGTCTACATAATATAATGCCGCACACCATATAAATAATACCGCCATCCGGTGCCCGTATTATAGTACATTATGGTGCCATTACAATGGCCACATGAGTCAGCACTGTAATGTATGTACACTCCACCAGCAGCGTATAATAATACAGCCATATAGTGTCAGTCTCATATATAATACTGCCATCCAGTGCAGGTACTATAGTACATTATGGTACCATTACAATGGGCCCTAACATCCAAGCAGAAATTGTCCCTAATGACACCTCTCTCACCTGCCCAAAGTACAGGAGTCGAGGTTCTCTTATTGCCCGCCATGAGGCATCACTTCTTCACCAGCCAAATTAAACCATCACAGCGGCCATTCTACTCCACAATCTATAACTGACAGTGGCGTCCCCCCGAACCCTCGAAATGTCCTTTTGACTGAAGTGCTGAACCTTGTATAGTGGCTGTGCTGGGTATTGCAACTCACTTGACTAAGACCACAAGCTGCCCCCCAACTCATCCCCTTGAACCCATTGCCGACATGACATCACAGGATGAAGCGGTGGAAGTGATCTCACTGGATGTAACTCAGGATAAGTACAGGATAAGTAATGTCGGTATGTTACACAGTGACGCACCAAGAAGTAGAATAGTGAGTTGGCAGCTCTGAGTATAATACAGGATGTCAACCAGGATCAGTAAGGATACGTAATGTAATGGATGTACACAGTGGACTGCACCAGCAGCAGACTAGTGAGGCCAGCGCTGGGGTATAATTACAGGATGTAATCAGGATCAGTACTAGGATAAGTAATGTTCATGTATGTACACAGTGACTGCAACCGCAGCAGAATAGTGAGTGCAGCTCTGGGGTATAATACAGGATGTAACTCAGGGGATCAGTACAGGATAAGTAATGTCATTGTATGTACACAGTGACTGCACAAGCAGAGACAGAATAGTGAGTGGGCAGCTCTGGAAGTATAATACAGGATGTATCAGGATCAGTAACAGGATAAGTAATGTCATGTAAGTACACAGTGACTGCACCGCAGCAGGATAGTGAGTCAGATTCGGGGAAAAGTATTTAATACCAGGATGTAACTCAGGATAGTACAGGATAAGTAATGTCCTGTATGTACCACAGTGATGCCACCAAGCCAGACGATAGGATGCAGCTATGGAGTTATAATACAGGAATGTAAATAGGGATCAGTACAGGAAAGTAATGCATGTAGGTACCACAGTGACTGCACCAGCAGCCAGAATAGTGGAGTGCAGCTCTTGAGTTTCATACAGGAGTGTGTAACTCAGGATTCAGTACAGGATAAATAAGTATGTCATGTAGTTACACAGTGACTGCCACCAGCAGCCAGAATAGTGGCGCAGCTCTGGGGTTTATATATAGGATGTAATCAGGTCATACAGGATAAGTAATGTCTGTATGTAACAGTGACTGCACCAGCAGCAGAATCCCGAATAGTGAGGTGCAGCTCTGGAAGGATTAATACAGGAGTAATAGGGATCAGTACAGGATAAGTAATGTCTGTATGACACAGTGACGTGCAGCACCAGCAGCAGAAAGTGAGTGCGCTCTGGGGTATATGTATAGGATTTAAACTCAGGATCAGTACAGGATAAGTAATGCATGATGTACACAGTGACTGCCAGCAGCAGAATAGGAGTTGCAGTCTGGGGTATAATACAGGATGTAACTCAGGATCAAGTACAGGGGATAAGTAATGTCATGTGATGTACAGGACTGCACCGCAGCAGAATAGTGAGTGCAGCTCTGGGGTCTAAATACAGGATGTAAAAAAAAAAAACTCAGGATCAGTAAGGATACGTAATGTCATGTATGACAAGTGGACTGCACCAGCAGCAGAATAGTGAGTGCGCTTGGAGTATAATACAGGAGTGGTACTCAGGAATCAGCCAGGATAAGTAAGTCATGTATGTACACCGTGCACTGCACCAGCAGCAGAATAGTGAGGGCAGCTCTGGGGTTAGAATACAGGATGTAAAACTCAGGTCAGTAACAGGATAAGTAATGTCATGTATTGTACACAGTGACTGCACCAGCAGCAGAATATAATGAGGCTGATTGGAGTCTTAATACGGATGTAACTCAGGATCAGTACAGGAAAGTAATGTCATGTATGTACACGTGACTGCACCAGCAGCAGAATAGTGAGTGCAGCTCGGGGTATAATATCGGAGTAGCTCAGGATCAACAGGATAAGTATGTAAGTTACACAGTGACTGCAACAGCAGACAGAATAGTGAGTGCAGCTCTGGAGTATAATACAGGATTGTTAATCAGGATCAGTACAGGATAAAGTTAATGTCATGTATGTACACAAGTGAATTGCACCAGCAAGAAGAAATAGTGAGTGAGGCAGCTCTGGAGATAATACAGGAGTAACCAGGCTCAGTAAGGATAAGTATGTTCATGTATGACCAGTGACTGCACCACCAAAGAGAATAGGGAGGCAGCTCTGGGGTATAATACAGACGTGCAGCTCTGGGGTATATACAGGATTAGGGCTCAGGATAGTACAGGATAGAGTTAATGTCATGTATGTACAAAGTGGACGCCACCAGCAGAATAGTGAGTGCAGCTCTGGAGGTATAATTTACAGGGATGCTAACAAAGGATCAGTACAGGATAATAATGTCATGTATGTACCACAGTGAATGAACAGCAGCAGGAATAGTGAGTGCAAGCTCTGGAGAGTATAATACAGGATGTAACAGGAATCAGTAAAGGATAAGTAAATTCATGTATGTACACAGTGAATGCACTCAGCAGCCAGCACTAGTGAGTTGCAGGGCTGGCGTAAATTACCCAGTTTGCTGTAACTCAGGATCAGTCAGGATAAGTAAATGTCATCTATTACACAGTGAGCACCAGCAGCAGAATAGTGAGTGCAAGCTCTGGGCGTATAATAAGGATGTTTGGAACTCAGGGATCAGTACAGGATAAGAAGGTCATGTATTACAAGTGACGAACCAGCAGACGATAGTGAGTGCAGCTCCTGGTGTATAATACAGGAGGTTGTACTCAGGATCAGTACAGGGATAAGTAATGTAATGTATGGACAAAGTGACTGCACCAGCAGCAGAATAGTGAGTGCCAGCTCTGGGGTATAATACAGGATGAACTCAGGATCAGTCCAGGATAAGGAATGTCATGTTATGTACACAGTTGACTGCACCAGCAGAGAATAGTGAGTGCAGCTCTGGAGTATATACAGGATTGTAACTCAGGATCAGTACAGATAAGTAATGTCATGTATGTACACAGTGACTTTTTGCCCACCACCAGCAGATAGTGAGTGCACTCTGGGGTATAAACAAGGATGGAACTGGAATCCAGTACGGATAAGTAATGTCATGTATGTACACAGTGACTGCACCAGCAGCAGAATAGAGTGCACTCTGCGTATAATACAGGATTGTAACTCAGGATCAGTACAGGGGGATAAGTAATGTATGTATGTACAACCGTGACTGCACCAAGCCGCCAGAAAGTGATGTGCAGCCTGTGGATAATTAAGATGAACTCAGGATCAGTACAGGATAAGTAATGTCAGTATGTGCACAGTGACTGCACCAGCAGCAGATAGTGAGTGCAGCTCTGGGAAATACAGGATGTACTCAGGATCATACAGGATAAGTAATGTCATGTATGTACACATTGACTGCACCAGCAGCAGAACGTGAGTGCAGGCTGCTGCGGTAGAATTACAGGGAATTGTAAATCAGGATCAGTAAGATAAGTAAGTATGTATGTGCACAGTGACTGAACCAGAGCAGATAGTGAGTGCAGCTTGGGGTTTATAATACAGGATGTAACTCAGGATTCAGTACAGGATAAGTAAGGTCATGTATGTACACAGTGACTGCCACCAGCAGCAGAATAGTGAGTGAAGCAGCTCTGGGGTATAATACAGGATTGAACTAAGGATCCAGTACACGCCTAAGAGTAATGCAGTATGTACACAGTGACTGACACCACAGCAGACAGAAAAGAATAGTGAGTGCAGCTCTGGGGTATAATTACAGGATGTTAACTCAGGACTCAGTACAGGATAAGTATAAATGTCAGTATGTACACAGTGATGACACCAGCAGCAGAAGAGTGAGGTGCAGCTCTGGAGTATCATACAGGATGTAAATCAGAGGATCAGTACAGGATAATTAATGTCATGTATGTACACAGTGAATGCCACAGCAGCAGAATAGTGAGTGAAGCTCTGGAGTATTAATACAGGATGTTGTAACTCAGGATCAGTAAAGGGAAGTAATGTCATGTACGTACACAGTGATACATGACCAGCAGCAGAATAGTAGTGCAGCTCTGGAGATAATACAGGATGTAAACTCAGGATCAGTACAGGACTAAGTAATGTAATGATTGTAACACAGTGACCGCACCAGCCGCAAGCATATAGTGAGTGCAGCTCTGGTTTGTATAATACAGGATGTACTCAGGTCAGATACAGGATAAGTAAGTCATGTAGGTACAACAGATGACTGCCCACCAGCAGCAGGGGAATAGTGAGTGCAGCGTGGGTATATAATACAGGACTGTTGTAAACTAAGGGATCGTACAGATAAGTAATGTCATGGTATGTACACAGTGACTGACACCAGCAGACAGAATAGTGAGGAGCTCGGAGTTATAAAAAGAGGAACTCAGGATCAGTAAAGGCTAAGTAATGTAGGTATGACACAGGACTGAACCAGCAGCAGATAGTGAGTGCAGCTCTGGAGTATATACAGGAGGATGTAACTCAGGATCAGTACAGGATAAGTAATGTCATGTATGTACACAGTGACTGCACCAGCAGCAGAATAGTGAGTGCAGCTTTTATGTAAAGATTTTTATGTATGAAGTGCAATGATGTTTTCCTGATATGTTATGAATAATTCTGTAATTACCTCCTGTCGTTCCTTCGCACATTATTGGTTCAGTGGTTATTATAATTCTTCAGGGCTATAAAAACGCTCCGTACACGTATAAACTACGATCGTTGTGACATTTGGACTGGGATTTCCTTTGCAGTTGAGTCAGAATCCATTCCCAGGGAATTCTCTGTGTGAGTCTCTTCCCTCCTTCCTGCTGTTCACTTTCCCCATCGTCCCCGGAGTCCTGGATACAGAACTCGTCTATTCTCTGGATGAAACAAAGTGCAGGAGCAGCACCTGGGAATTGGCCGCGATTCAAACATCTCTCCGATTCATCTAATGGGAAATATGTGATCTGATCTTCAGTATGAACATCGCTCTCAGTCATACATTATGTGCAGCCAGAACTGCAGGACACTTGTGGGAATTACCATAAAGGTGACCTACATTATGAGAAATGGTATAGAGCAGGAGGAGCTGAGCACATTGTACATAGTGTCCTATCTGCAGGCAGCATGTATTAGAGCAGGAGGAAGCTGAGCACCTTGTCATAGTGTCCTATCTGCAGGCAGCATGGTATAGAGCAGGAGGAGTGAGCAGAATGTACATAGTGTCCTATCTGCAGGCAGCATGTTCTAGAAGCAGGAGGGGCTGAGCAGAATGTACATCGTTCCTATCTGCAGGACAGATGTTATAGAGAGGAGGAGCAGAGCAGATGTACATAGTGTCCTATCTTGCAGGCAGCATGTTATAGAGCAGGAGGAGCTGAGCAGATGTGATAACATAGGGTAATTCATGCAGGTGCCAGTAAAAGCAGGGCAGGCACTCCCCCCCCACGCCTATACTTGGGGCTCGAGCTGATCTGGTATCCCTAATCAGGTTCTATGTATGCAAGGCCGCCACGCCTTGTTTATAGATGTACGGCAGGCCTTAGGCTTAGACCCTCGCAGACTCCCCAGATCTTGTTTTGACCCAGGAGCCTGCTAATCATCTTTTTGAGGTAATGTCCTATAGACAGCATGGAGGATTTACCTTGACGACGCACCTTTGTCAACATTTCAGTGTCTCTTGCATGCCTGCAGTGGCGCTAGTCGACCTTTAGCTACTTGCTGTCAGTAGACGTAGTGGTTTGTGTGGTAGTCATTATGCCCCACACGCCAACCCCATCTTGCTTATCACCCTATGTTCTTCCCCTTCTCTTTCATTGTCAGTACTGCGCCACACACCTTTGAGTAACGATATTTAAAGTAGCAAAGATGTTGAGCACATCTTGTTAGCCTTCGTTCCACCTTACTCTGAAGCGCCAGATGTTTTGCTTCTATAGCGTAAGTGATGTCAGCTGGTGCCTCCCTTTTGGGGATGCTGAGCAGCCACCCATCTCCACCATGTTTTGATCTACCTCTGCTAGGTGGCATGTTATTAGAGAGGAGGAGCTGATCACCAATGTTGTACATAGTCTGCTCAGTATTTGCAGGCAGCATTCGTTGTAGAGCGGACCCGCCGCAGCTGACTCGCAGCCACTCCGATTTGTACATTATTTTATCTCGCTCCCCATTTTATCTGCAGGCAGCATGTTAGTAGTTAGCCATATGGAGGACCGCTGACAGAATGTATTTATGACGCTTGTCCATCCTGCGGTTTCAGGCCCTCATGTTATAGAGCCGGATGAGTTCTGTAGCCACACCGCCGATCTGTACCATAGCTTGCCTCCCTACCATCGCCGGCAGCATGTTAAGGCACGGAGGAGCTGCCGCACCATCCCTGTTCATATCGTTCCTATCGTCATCCGGCAGCAATTGTATTAGACGCTCTTAGTGAGGAGTGTGCGCACTTGCAATAGTACTCCTATTCTGGACCCTCTCCGGCAGCCAGTACAATTTTTATAGCCGTCATTAGCGTTTAGCTGACCGCCAGGATTTGTTCAGACTTGTGCCTAACACACTGTGTTTGGTCGGTTATCAGCAATACATATTACATCGGGCGTAAGACTTCCGCGCCCTAATAGTTAGCATTCGCTATGGAGATGTTTTCCCTAATGTGAGGCAGTCATGCTTTGTATTTTTAATGAGTCGTCCCTATTCTAGCCCACCCAGGACAGCTTCATGATTTTATAGAGGACAGTGAAAGCGTCTGCATGACGCCGCCACATATGTAGAAATAGGTCCTTCTGCAGGCAGCATGTTTTAGGAGCAAGGAGGAGAGCAGAGCAGATTGTACATAGTGTCCTATTGCGGCAGCATGTTATACGAGCAGGAGGAAGGCTGAGCACCTTGTACATAGTGTTGTTTCTCCATCGTGCAGGCCCCATTTTCTGGCCACCTTTTTCTTTATGATTGTTTTTTTTATTTTTAAGTAGCTTTATCGGACGTGTATTGTCTTGAGCAGATTGTCTATAGGTCCTATCTGCACGGTGTGCAAAGTTTCAGACGCAACGCCAGGCGCCACGCCCCGGCCGCCTGACGAAATTGATTTTTTGTACATAGTCCCCGCTAATATTGCAGGCAGCTGTGAAGCGCATGAGGTCGCCGCTCCAGCAGACCTTTGATCAGTATGTTTGCACTTTTTTTCTCCTGCCCATCCCCGGCCTAGCCTATTGCTTATTAGTACGCATTGCGACCTTGCACCCCAGTTTTACATTGAGCCTAGTTTTTGGTACTTTAGGTCCATTCCGCTCAGGCAGTTATTGTTTTATTAGTTTATGCAGCATGGAGTCTCGAGCTTTAGATTGTAGCTACATCAATTGGCAGTCTATCTCTGCAGGCCCGGCAGCATGCCCTTTACCCTTAGCTAGCCAGTCCACGGATTTTGCCGCAGCAGATTGTTGCATTCTTTCTCAGAGTCTCCTATTCTGCCCTTCCCTTCGGAAGCATTCTTCTCCCGTCCTTATAGAGACTCAGCATTCAGGCAGCCTGTTAGTTTTTGAAGATTTGTTCCTCGCCGAGCAGTTATTTATGTCCACTGGACACTATTCTCCTAAATCCACATCCCATGATCCAGATGCGGTGTGTACCGTTGCTTCTCCATCTGAACATCACCCGAGCCCATGACTAATAGTTGATGGTATCATTGACAACCATTGCAAAATAACTTGGATCACCAGCGACAAGATCAGACATTTATGTTCATCAGCACGCCATCACCTGTATGCAGATACACATCCACCGATTCGGGTTTTTTTTTTTACCCTTACTGGCAATTATCAATCTCCACAGGGATTTTGTGGCCATTAGAATCATGAACATAACCTATCTCTGGAGAAACTATACTTGCCGGTTTTTCTCCTACGCTTCTGCTAGAAAATCTTTTATAACGCACATCTTTGGAATCGGACCCACATCTAATTACGCACGCTCTGCATCCCAACCAAGAGGTTCCTGCAGTAGTGCACCAGCCGCCTTGCCTGTCTTTTCTTGATCCTGATTTCTTCTCCTTTTGTAGGGATGCCCTGTACACGTAACAAGCAAATCTAATAATTGATTACCCCTATAGCCGCAAAAACAAAAAAAACTTAAAACTGGGCAGAATACTTCTCATTTTGCCCCCTCTCCAGCCCTTCCCCCCCCTCAGTTTTTTGTTTAGCCTAACCGTGTACTATCAGGGGTTATGGGGCCATTTTATCAACTCCCTTAACAATAACATCAGCTAACAACAGTTATCTGTGACTACTGTATACATAAGTTTCCCCACGTCTCCGATGTATTCATCTATGATGGAGATACCTTCCTACATTCCCCGCTACCCACCACCATCAGACTAGTGTTTTGATTTAGCTTTAAAGGGGTGAAGTCATCTATCACTTTGCAAATGAACTTTTCCTCAAAAAGTTGAATTGAAATCGCAATGGATGTTTAAAGCAGGCCCAATGCTTCCCCTCCTCACCTCTCTGTTCTATTTCAGAGGACCATGTCCCTGATCTCCCATCACTTACACATTGGGGCGATTTATTACCCAGCCCAATCGCGATCCAGGCGCACCGTTCTATGCAGTGCGATCGGGTCCGGCCGGGCCGGGATTCACTAAGGACAGTTCAGACGTCGTCCACCAGATGTACGCTGCTGGCTGAAGTTCCGCCGCGCCGCCGGAATGCCCTGAAATTCATGGCCTATACATGGTGAAAGGTAAGTGCAATTTTCGCAAACACATTTGTTTTTTAAAATGTGGCGGTTTTCTCCGAATCCGTTGGGTTTTCGTTCGACCACGCCCCCAATTCCGTTTGGTGGCCATGCCGGCGGATGCGTCATAAAAAATCCGAAGCAGCGGCTAGGTGCACAATATTATCCCAGTTTCTAGTAGAGTTGCTTATGCTCCTCCAATAGCTCCGGTAGGCAACACCGCTGAATATACAGGAAGAGAATTACTAGTACGTGCCCCAGCATCATTCTGGAAAATATTCGGGTTAAAACTTAGGCAACACATCGGGAAAACGCGAATCGGTGGGTGGGTGAGTTAATGGACCACGCGCCATTGTTACACACCCCTTGCTATCGTTGATACAGACAGGCACACAAAAGTCTAATAACATCAGCATCTAAAGCTTTTATCTACACGGATCCCTTTGGAAGTACCACCCATTTCTCTCTCTCTTCCTTCCCCTACCCCACAGGCCTGATATACAGTCTCCTCTTGTCCAATCGCCCACCCCAACCATCACGAGACCCCTTTCCCTTTCGATACAATAGGCGACACAGCCACTTCCCACTCATCCCATCAATCTCTCACACAATTGTGTTCCCCACCCACCATACCTATTATGATCACAGGAGCATTGTGTCCTACTCTCACCTCAATCACCCTCCCTGCTTTGTCATTGAGCGACAGTCTCCTCTCTGCACCATCATCCCCTCCCTCCCTTTGACACCAGGTACATTTCAGTTACTTCCTCGGCATGTACACCCACACAACTGACCACTTACTCAGGGAACAGTCTCTCCTATTCACTCACACATTGCTCCACATTTCCCCTTCTTTCTGACCAACAGGGGAATGTCTCACACCCCCCTGTCTCCTGCCACACCCTCCACAAACTTTATTGCCCTATATTCTCATTCTTTCTGTATATTTAAACGGGGTTATCCCACGATAGACAAGACAAGTTGGCCTAACCCACTTTGCCCCTGATCAGCCCCCCCCCGACCCTTGGCGGAGGTCTCAGTTAATGCATATCACCAAAAACGAGGGGCACAATCGGGGTCCCACGACATCAGCCAGACCCCTCGTCGCTTTGTCAGACTAATGCAGCAGCCGCGTTCTCACCGATTCCCATCAGCCCGTAGAGATTAATGGAGCAGAACAGTCAAGTGCGGCCATCTGCTCACATTACCTCTGACGGCAGCAGCAAAGCAACACTGATCAGCAATTTGGGCCCATCCTGTGATTTAGTGGGAAAATCCTTTAAGGGACAGTCTCTTCTCTGCACTCACACCACTGCCCCCTCACATCTGACCATAGGACGTCTCCTGCAGAACTCACACCGGCCAATCCCCTCCCATCTGACACTAGGGACAGTCTCCTCGCAGCACTCACACACTGCCCCACTAGGGACAGTCTTTCCTCATCACTCACACCTTGCTCCCCCTTCCTTCTGACCAGGGACTGTCTCCTCTCTGCACTCACACACTGCCCCCTCCTTCTGACATTAAAGGGGTTATCCACGAAGGGACAAGTTTGGCCCTAACTTGCTGGTCAGTGAGGTCTCAGTAATGATATCACAAAAAGAGGGGCCCCAAGGGGGTCCCCCGTTAAATCAGCCATGACCCTCGCGCTTTGTCAGACTAATGCAGCAGCCGCGCTCAACGATCTCCGTCAGCTCCGTGAGATTAATGGAGAAGCAGAAAACAGTCACGCGCGGCATCTGCTCCATACTTGATGGAGCGACAACTGATCAGCAAGTTGAGCCCTATCCTGTGGATAGTTGGATAAATACCCTTTAAGACAGTCTCTTCTCGCACTCACACACTGCTCCCCCTCCTCTGACACTAGGGCCTAGTCTCCCTCTCAGCACTCACATGACACTGCACCCTCCCATCGACAATAGAGGGACAGTTCTCGCAGCACATCCACACATGCTCCTTCTACTTCTTTGACCACTAGGGGACAGGCTCGTGCAGCACTGTCACTCACTGTCCCCCATCCCTGCGACCCGGGGACAGTCCTCCTCTCAGAACGCACAACATTTTCCCCTCCCTTCTGACCCAAGGACATCTCCTTCTCAGCCCACTCACTGACTTCCCCCCTTCCCTGCGACCCAGGACAGTCTCCTCGCAGCACTCCCACACTGCCCCTCCCAATGACACTGGGGGACAGTCTCCTCTCAGCACTCACGACT
The DNA here is from genome assembly GCA_019512145.1 of Engystomops pustulosus. NCBI lineage: Eukaryota > Metazoa > Chordata > Amphibia > Anura > Leptodactylidae > Engystomops > Engystomops pustulosus. The sequence goes on along the minus strand of WNYA01000163.1, from coordinate 201,240 downwards.
GTCCCCCCTCCCTGCTGACGGGGACAGTCTCCTCTAAACACTCTGTCACTGCATGTATATAGAATTTTGCATTCACTGCACCCTGTCGCGCAATCTGAAATACAGGCCCTGGAATGGAGATGGATTTCCATAGACCATTACCAGGTTTAGAACAGACGTGTATCATGTTGTCATCATGTCCCCCCGGGGAAATTACAATTTGGACCTTAAAATCGGAACTCTGACAAATACATATCAAATTGGAAAGAAGCTTCAATCTCTCTCACCGGAAAGAATGTGAAACACAGCTGATAGTTTTATGCTTGGACAATTTGTAGTGTTAAGGTTTCCTATTATCTCCCCCAATAATGAGATGAGTCTGTGCTGGACACAGAGTTCTCCATCTGTCTCGTTAGGAAGTGATTCTTTGTATTACCTCAGTGGGGCCCAACATACACTAAGGGTCCGCAGCGCGAATCCGTCGGGTTTTTACCGAATATTTCCTCTTGCTACTGTTAGCGCCACCAGCGATCGATTTTGGCGCAAATCGCGCGACTTTCGCCGCGACAGGAAAAATCGAGTCGGGGCTGTGGCCCATTTCCCCGGGACAACCCAAAAGGATTCGGGGAAAAACCCAGACAATTTAAATAAAGCCCATTTGTGTCGCAAAGATCAAGCACTACATACACCAAGGGAAATAAAAAGCAGAGTGACCTCCGGCGACCTCGGCGCAGCAGCGGACACCTGGGCGAATATCGGGCATTCGACCTTACGGGAATCCCGGCAAACCAGAATCATCAGCGCCGGCGAGAACCGCCGCTGGATCGCGACTGGACCAGGTAAGTAATGTGCCCCAGTATCTGTATTCCGTCTTTTTCCACTTTCTGCATTGAAATTCATTAATTAATTCATTCAATTCCGCCTCCTTGCTGTCACACCCCCCCCCCCCGAAGGGTTCCCTCCTAATTATAATGTTGGAGGCACCAGTGTAGAGGGACGCTCTGAATGCCGACTGTGGTGTTCTATATATTCTATTTAGTAATTAAACGTATGCAGGTACCTTCCTGAGCTTCACCCTAGTGGTATCATTTTCAATAACTGAGTTCCTACTACTACTTCCATTGTAAAAATGTATTGTAGCCTACTTTGTAAGTGATCAAATGAAAGAATAAGAATATTATACCCTGATTGGTTACAGGATGGAAATGGAGAGTATATATAAGACGTATTTCTCTGAAAGCAGGCCTTTTTATATGCTTGATCAGACACTTCATGAGTATTTGACTATATCTGAGTTGGTCATTGTATTGATGACACAAGAAACACTAGAAATGCCTCAGCGTAAGCAGAATTCGCGTCCATCGGACAGCTAGTTAGAAACCTTGACCATATGCCATCTCAACCGCTGGCTGAGGACCGGCACCGTGGTATGAATGTTTATCTTCCTTTAAACCCGACGATGAACATAGAGCGATCCCACTATATTACTAAGTGCAGGGTCCGGCATCTGCTCCTCCGTAGTGGGTCGCCCCCTCATGCCTCAGCGTAACATAGATCTCCAGGGGCCCACTGCCAAAGTGCGCACATCCCTACGTAGATATACGGTCTCCATGGCGCCCCCCTGTCCTACTAAGCCGTAGAACAACCACCCCGTGCCTGCTAGGGACCCAATACTAGCCACCCATTTACCCATACTTCTCACTCGAGCCATATACATGCCAACTATCATGTGCCACTTAAGGTACTTACAGCAATGGTACCGGCACCCACTACAGCCACGCCAGAGTCGCACAATACCAAATCGACTATACTAACGGCCCCCACGGGCATACTTAACCTACGATAAAACATGCATAAATACCGCTACGCAGACTGCTAACAATATAAGTGATTACCCACTACACAACCATTATATACACGCTTAAAAACACCTCGCAGACACACAACAACCATATAGTAATAGGTATAACCAGCTGGACAAACAGTGCAAATCCAACAAACGCAAGCTAAATAAACCCTCCGACTAGATCCACCTCACCCACCATCACGCACAAAACACCCCACCAGTACCCCAGGCACGAGAACTATTGGTAGACAAATACTCCTACAGTCTATCCCAGGCGCGACGGCTCACAGCCGTAACTGCAACTCCGAGCATACAGAAAACAATTATACAAATATTATACAGCTTGTACGTTGAACCCGATATCTAGTACTATGACCAACATCTACCCGATGAACGACACAGCACCAAAAAAATGACTGGACACTCTTGGGTCCGACATAAGGCAAAAGCTACATAGACACTCCCCAGGATTACGGGTTATAGGACTGCCACGCACTCCGTAGATCCGTCGGAGCCCCTATATCGTATCCCTACTTGATCTGCTACTGTCTGCACGCCTATGGTGTCGTTCCTCATTTCCTTGGTTGCAGGAGCTGACCCTGTCCCAGATGACAAATTTCCGTTCTCACCTCATATCCAGTTATCTTACAGAAGCTATCCAATACATCGAGCTCACGAAAGAGACACTGAGGAGCCTGCTGTGATAAATTTATACCACCCTGTAGTCTAGTACGCCCACGCTGTGCAGATCGACGTATTTCGTGCCATGTGGGCAGATGATGATCGATCTCTAGAAGCATATTGACTCTGGACGTACAAACCCTCGGATCAAAGCAGATGCACACGTAGGCTACTGGGGACTATGATACTACATCCCATCTTTACCAGTACGTAAACCGAAAACAGATTAAATGGATAATAAAAGTAAATAAACAGTCAACCTACAAAATCTTGTACCTCCGACGTAGTGATCTCACAGAATATAGCAAACTTAAAATCAGCCACCTCATAACCCTAGTTAAGAAAGAAAACGAAACACTAAATATTAAAAACTGTAACGCTATGGGCGCGTCCCACGACGCGTTAAAGCAGATTACCCAGTGGTACGCACGAATGGCTTAAGCATGAAGACGAAGCAATATATCACGACAGGATCCAATTTTTCCCAACGGTGTTATGAACCCCCGTAATAACGAACGAAGCGACATAAGCTGCACCTTCCAACCCAAGTGTGCAGATAAGTAAGAATTTCCCCACCCTTCTGTTCTGGTTGCTACCATTTTTAAGACTGAGAACCTAAAAAAAAAATTCAGCTATAACACAGCCTGAACTCGGCACACAATAAGGTCAACGTTACACTTGCCCTTAACCAACACCATAGTAGCATAAAAAGACGTTGCCACAGTGGACACAAAGACCGGACCAACGCTAAGAAAACACACTATATGAACACTCCGAGTCCATCGATCCACGCAGAGACCTGCCCCTCCTACCATCGACGAGTTGTATTGCGCACCCCCTACACACTGACTGGAGTGATTGGTTTAACCTCAGCGCGCTATTCGCATCTAAGTCCCACGTACATAAGCCCCGAGCACGCCCATCACAAGTAGCCAACGGGGATAATCAAAGACCACTCTGCTAACTGCCCGCATCCCTCCGCCCCCCCGGTCGACCAGTCGGCAGTCGCAACTACCCCACCCCTACGGGTGACCGTGCTGCCGAATTTACGTGCGGCATCTGCACGCATACGTCAGACAGTACTACCGCTGTGCGAGCAAATACAGTACAAGCTGGACTAGAACGCATAGAGAATACGTAGAACAGTGAAACTGACTGGATGAGACATCCTAGTACGTATGGGCCAGATAGTGGAGTCCCCGTGCTTGGTGCACCAACACACAGGGACTTGTTGGCGACCAGCAATTTTTATCCCTTGGGGATCACCTTGAAGTGCATCAAGATATGTGGAGAAGACGCAAAGAAGGAGAGTGTTCTTCGCGGTAAGACCGCCTATCGGGAGAGCGGCCCAAGCGAGTGTCTCACTGCGTGTTGGTAACGCTAATGAGAGTATCAAGTGCTTATTGTGTATCACTTTGTCGGCCTGTTCAAGGACCCCCATGTGCGCCCATCAGCAACTCAGGAAACAAGATATGTACAGGACAGGGAGGCGATTCCGACAACCTCGCCCGACTCTCGTCCCGCCTCCCATTAGGGACTGTGGAACATTACAGACGCTTATTTGTCACTCAGGCCCGTGTTGATCTACCATTTCAGATATAGGGCTGCTAATAGCAATAGCCCCATAATACCATTTGACAGATATACCGCAAGACCATGACATTTCAACAGCCAGCCCAAGCTGTACCCAATAGCAGCAGCTGTCGGTACACCGACCTTGCTGCGGTTTTAAACACAGTCGCATAACATATTCATGGATTGCCTGATAGACGGATACATGAACTGTGACCCCAGTTCACGAGACTGCATTGAGTCTGGCGATGTTACACTATCCGTAAGAAGCCCAGAGCAGAGACGGCTTTGTGTCTTCTCTCACTAATGCTCTCCTCACATATCATAAAGTAGTATGTGACATCGACAACTAACCCTGGTGACAGTCGTCATTCTAGCCACTACAAACATACATGCCGAAGTATAAACTGATCACACACACATTATCACCCAGGTAGCCTCTGCTCTGCGCTACTGACTAACAACGACATAAGAGTATGATGACACATCTCTATAGTTAACATTTAAGATGCCTTACCAGATGTAAACACCAACTCCATCTCAACACAGACCTCGGTATCCATAAGAATATGATTACAAATCTCTATACTTACAGTAGCCTGCTTGCTAATATCTAACACGGCAACATCACATCTACATATCCCTACTTATGAATGTGTTCAGACATGGACGGTATACAATCCCATCTTCCACAGCAGCACACAGGTGCGACCTACTTAAACTGGCCCCCACAGAGAGCACCAGAGCACGCAGTTGTGAGGTCTGATTACACAACACTCTCGGGGGGACCAATAATAACACTGGCTTGTTACAGAGAGCACAGAGACAGCAGTGTATGAAAACGGTTTGCTGGATCCTACCACATACTCCTACGGGGGGACAATACAAGGTAACCCCCACGGGCTCGCATGCAGAGAAGCACACAGAGCACACAGGTATAAACATACGTCGATGTGAGGTACCTCCTTCCCCTGGCTGATGTACACAAATCTAATCCCGGGGCGTAGCAATACAGTAAACACTAGGGTCTGCACTGGAGAAGCAGCAAGAACCGAGCACAGCAGGTGTGAGGTTTCCTTCTATGCATCTTTACAAATCTTACAAGGGACAAGAACACATACCATGCGCGGCAGAGAGCCACAGAGCACAGCAGGGTGAGTATGTCTGATTACACATCTCTCCAGGGGGACTGAACAATACAGGAACATGGCTGAAGAGAGAACAAGAGCACAGCAGTGTGACGTCTGATTAAACATCTTCTCCAGGGAACTACATAACACTGGCCTGCAGAAGAGCCACAGAGAACAGCAGTGTGAGGGGTGATTACACATATCTCCAGGGCAATAATAACACTGGTGCAGGAGCAACAGACAACAGAGCACAAGCCCAGTGGTTTGAGGTCGTGATTACCACATCCTCTCAGGGAAGAACATACATAACACTGGCTGCAGGGAGCACAGAGCACAGCAGTGTGAGGTCTGATTACACATCTCTCCAGGGAAAATACATAATACTGGCTACAGAGAGCACAGAGTACAGCAGTGTGAGGACATGCTCCCCACGCGCTTAGAGAAGCTACAATTCTGTAACGTACATACATATATCACAGCCCTGCTGTTACAAGAAACATACATAGGAGAATGATTACATATTTCTATACTTAACAGTGCAGCTGCTACTAACAACATACATAATGGTTAGAGTACACATCTGTCCAAAGCCAACACATAATACTGGCTACAGAGAGCACAGAGCACAGCAGTGTGAGGACATTCCCCCATGACGTTAAGAGGGCCTACTAATTCTGAACGTAAAACAGATCTGCTGCTACTAACAACATACACAAAGCGTCTTGTTATTAGCATCTCTCCATAACGCAAAATAACAGTGGCTTGGCCTTCAAGAACAGCTCAGCGCATTTGCAGAAGCTACAATCTTGAAATATAACTCCATATTTTACAGTCCCGCAGCTACTAACCGTATACACAAAGCTATGATTATACATCTTTCCGGGAACTATATCTAACAGGGTCCTCACAGAGAAGAGCAGTGTGAGGACATGGCTCCAGTGCGCTTAGAGAAGCTACAATCCTTGGAAGATATATAAACATATTTTCACAGTCCAGCTGCTACTAACAACATACAGGTCTAAATGCATTAGTGCTCGGGATCAATTCAAGCAGAACGCTGCCTTATAGGAGTTTGACTTCAATCAATTTCGAGCTCATGAGGTGCCTGCGCCCTGTGTTTAGCATCACACATGTATATATCGCTGTCCAGGCTCCATATGTGGCACGTGTTCCTGGTGCCTGGCGGACCCCGGGTCGTCTGGTACCAGCAGCTGTGTGCAGGTAATTATCGCTGCCCCCGTTATCTGCCCTATAGCTCGGGGTCTCTTCTTGACCTCTTTTCCTACATGAATGGCAGCGGCTTCAAGGAGACGCATGAGGAGAGGAGGAATGATCTGCCATTACTGCCCTATGTCACTTCATTCTTCTGGGAGACCACCGACCTCACCACCAGATGTCTGTCATAACTGAGGGGCAAACCACCGTCTGGACGGCACGCCACCCAGGTCAAGAGACCGCCAATCTCATCCTAATACGTATACCACACCGACGCATACACATAGGCAACTCTGTGATTCAAGTCCTCTAAATGCCATAGTCATCTCCGATCACCTCCAACTAATTATCCACCATATAAACCCGCACAATGTATACACCGCACAGAGGCGTCACATCCAGACATCATCCTACAATCACCAATAAATAATTTACATACCGCCCACAATCTTTATATTGGCATGACATCCTAATCTTATTATGTTTTTAATTCAATTTCATCTACAGAAATCTGCATAAATTCTAATCCAGTTTAATTAGGTGGAAAAAGCTTCATTACCATCCAGGATCCCTGCAGACTATCATCTGCCTGTACATCACTCACGTCCACATGTCACTACAGGCCTGTATTATACCCCAGAGCTGCACTCACTATTCTGCTGCTGGTGCAGTCACTGTGTACATACATGACATATTATCCTGTACTGATCCTTGGAGTTACATCCTGTATTATACCAGAGCTGCACTCCCCCCCACTTACTTGACTGTTGTGCAGTCACGATGTACATACATGAACATTACTTCCCTGTACTGAATCCTGAGTTACCTCATGTATATCCCCAGAGATGACTTCAACGTAGATTTCTGCTGTGGTGCAGTCACTGTGTACAACATGACATAATATCCTGTACTGATCCTGAGGTACATCCTGTATATACCCCTGGGCGCACTCACTATTCGCTGATGGTGCAGTCACTGTTGTACATACATGACATTACTATCCCTGTACTTGAAATGAGTTACATCCTGTATGATACTCCAGAGTCTGCCATCACTATTCGGTGTGCTGGTGCAGTCATGTGTACATGACATGACCATTACTTATCTGTACTGATCCTGAGTTACATCGTATTAACTCCAAGCAGCTGCACTCACTTTCTGCTGCTGGTGCTCACTGTTGACATACATGGGACATTACTTATCCTGTGATGATCCTGATTACATCCGTGGTATTAACTCCAGGCTCACACTCACTTTATGCGTGGTGCAGTTCACTGTGTCCTACATGACATTACTTATCCTTGTACTGATCCTCTGAAGTTACATCCGTATATACTCCAGAGCATGCACTCATATTCTGCTGCTGGTGCTAGTCACTGTGTCATAACTGACATTGACTTATCCTGTACTGATCCTGAGTACATCCTGTATTAACCCAGGCTGACACTCACTATTCCGCTGCTGGTAGCAGTACACTGTGTAAATACAGACATTACTTATCCGTTTTGTAGCCTGGCTTCAGTATTCTGTATTATACTCAGAGAGCTGACACTCACTATTCTGCTGCTGGTGCAGTACACTGTGTACTACATGACATTACTTATCCTGTACTGATCCTGAGTTACATCTGTATATTACCTCCAGAGCTGCGACTCACTATTCTGATGCTGGTTGCAGTCACGTTGTACATCACATGACATTAGCTTATCCTGTACTGATCCTGAGTGACATCTAGTCTGTATTATACTCCAGAGCTGCACTCACTCTGTGCTGCTGTGAGTCACTGTGTACATACATGACATAATCACCTATTCTGTACGATCCTGGAGTACTCCGTATTATACTCCAGAGCTGCACTCACTATTCTGCGCTGGTGCAGTCCACTAGTACATACATGGACATTACTTATCCTTGTACTGATCCTGAGTTACATCCGGTATTATACGCAGAGCTTCACCCTATCTGCTGCTGGTGCAGTCATGTGTACATACATGACATTATTATCCTGTACATGATCTTGAGTTACATCCCGTTGATATCTAGAGCTGCACTCACATCTATTCTGCTGTGGTGCAGTCACTGTGTTACAAATGGACATTAATTTAATCTGTATGATCTTGAGTTACTCCTGTATGATATCTAGAGCTGACACTCACTATTGCTGGTGATTTATTGTTGTGTTATATAGATATATTGAGGACAGAGCGGTCACTTATTAGTAACCTCTGCAAGCAGAAGATGATAAAATGTATCCTAAATATGTAAAACAATCAGTGAACGGAGACAAAAATAAGATATCAGTTAGTTTCTGTCCCCTCTTCTTCTCAATGTGGATAATCCCAGCAGAGAATCGCTACGGACCGTATTGTGATTTCTTCACGCTTTGCAGCGATGTCTTCCATTGATTTCCCGGGTATTGTAACTTGTGATCATTTATAGCTATAGGAAAACTGAAAAGAGCTATATTCGATATTTGCGGATAGTGACACAAAGGATGAGCTCAGGGTTAGTTATCAGGGTTCTGAATGACTAAATCACTATTTATTCTAATATAGAGACGGTTCTCCCAATGGAAATACATCATTTTTGGTTCCTGCTGCACCACTAGGGGGAGCTCATTTCCAACTGTGACAAAGTTTAAGGAACAAGCACAATCAGGCCTCACTCACCAACTACTGTGACCCACCTAACCTTGCGTCTTCTCAAGCCCACATATCACCAACAATAGTTGTTTTTACAAACTTTTCCCCACTCAGTAGACAAGGGGTGTGGCTATAATTCCAACAATGCCTCTCATACTTTGTTGGGAATTTTGGCTAAGTAGTACCGATTCTTAATAAGTTTGGGGGAATTTTTAATATAAAGTTGGGGAAAATGTTGCAAATGTTCTGAAAGCCTCTCCCCCTTTGATGTAAGACCACACCTCTTGGCCAAAAGCCACACCCCCTTCAGGTGAGACATTTCATGTTAAATCAACAATCGAGTCCGGATGACTAAAGAAACACCAAATTGCCTTTTGCCCTGTATGGCGGAGACATTGCACCAGGTTTAGTGAATCTGACCCCGGAGTCTGGAGAGCAGAATGAGAAGTCAAGGAAGTCGTTGATAATAAGACGGCATGGGACGAGTATCGAGCGGCAGATTTTCCTCGAGCAAGATTACTTGGATTTTTTACACATTTTTTGCTTTCCGTCCTTAGCAGGGTACGGTGTAGTGTATTGCCAGCTGCGCTCCAATTATGTATTAATACATGTTCTTGCACTCAGATAATAAGAGATCAATTCCAGAGCGATGATCGATACATTGTATCCCGGAACGTGAACCTTTCTTTGTTATTGAATCGGTCCAGGTTGGTGTTCTTAAAGGGATTCCTGTCATCATGTGTGACCAAGTAGACCGCCAGCCAGTTTAGGGATTAATACTGAACTCTGCTTGCAGCGAGACAGAGCACAGCATGTGAGGACATGGCCCAGATGCACGCGGAGAAGCTACAAATCCGGAATATAAAATTCACATTAATTCACATCAGAATGCAGGGAGTGATACATCTTATCATAACCAGGGGATACTCGGGCCATGAGTATGTGCCTGGACCCCGGTGAGATATGCGAAAGGGCGGTGTAAATGTCACCATTCCTGCTGGGACACTCATCCACAGCGGCACTTTGGCTGTGTACAGCCCAGGGATCACCTTGTATATCCTCAGAAATTCATCATCGCCATGGTCGACTATATGCAAGCAACAGGTCTTAGAGTGGGACAAGGATACACATGCCTATTTGGCTAAACCATGCAAAGCTTATTCCCTTACCATCAAGCAATGAACCTTCAGAAGACCTATGACTTCATGTCGGATGAAAGCCCAAACAGTATTCCAGAACTGTAGACAGCAATATTTCGACCCCTGGTCTGTGTCCTCTTCAATACACATGTACTGCCCATATGTTTGAAATGAGTCAGATGTGTCGTACCAGAGCCCATCTATGCTGAATAGCTTAATAGATGTCTTTTACACTGTCTCCCCCCCTTAGACACCTCCCACTCCCTCTGCTGTGTAATCTCACAAAAAGGTGGAGGGGGGAGAAGGGGGGATAAGACTACTCCAGCACAGTGTACAATCAGCCTCTGAAGCACAGTTACGGTTGGGCTCTGGTAAACACTATGGCTCATAATTATAAAAGAGAGCGATTTAGACGGGGGGGGGAGCCGTGCATAACATATATCACGGTGCCGGGTCTATGAGTATGTCCTGGTTGGGATTATATAGGAAGTGGTTTTCCAATCCGTTGAAGTAGGCAGATTTTGTAAGTATTACATTTAAGAGGGGAATTAAAAAAAAAAACCCTTTCACATCTAGTGTGGAAGCGGGAGCGAATTGGTTCGGCGATGTTTCTTGACCCCTTCAATCTTTCGTGGCACGGAGCCGATCCCTGGGACTGTGATCCTCCAGCGTCGTCACATCTGTCTCGATGCTGATACTTTGTACGCCGTTGTGCCGTGTTTCAGTTGTGCTCTGATATCGTATAATCTTTCTCTACGATCTCAGAGCATTTAAATATCTGACCTTTATCTCGATTCGCCAATTGCGCCTGCCGCTGCGTTAACCTTTTCCCTGGTGCAGTATAAATCATGGATGTGACCAGGACAAAGATGCGGGTGACACATGCGTCACATATCTACATGTAATCCAATCAGTCACTGCGCTTCTCCCGCAGGGCCCCCTAGACACACCGGGATCCGTAAAAATACTATAGTATAAATAGTATTGAAAATTAAAAAAAAATTGGTCTCTTCTGTGTCCCTAACCCAGGCACCAGTGTAATATGTGACTTAGTTGTCACCCTCCCTTAGTGGGACCCCCGTCTGTAGGGTAAACCCTTACTATCACCCCCACACTGTTAATCCCCTTCTTGCCACCCCACCCTATATTAAATTACCTCCGTTCCCCATAGCCCCACACACATGTATTTTACTCGCCCCCCCCTGGGTGCCCCCACTATCATACCCCCTTAATGTGACCCCTTCACATCAAATAACCTCTATTTAGTGAGCCACCCCCTAAAAACCAAGATTCTGCTCCCCGAATTATAACGTTCCTCTAGTTGTACCCCCGTGCCCTCGATTTGTCTTTGGAAAACACGTCCCTCTTCTTGTTCTCCGGCGATCACCTCCCGGACCCCCATACAGTTGCGGATGGAGATGGTGGAGGCGGCAGCCAGACGGCTCCCTGTCCCCATTAGATGCACTATAACTGTGTGCATCCGGGGGGCCCAGCAGAGAACAAAATCCAAATAGGGATTGTCACTCCGAACCCATTATGGGGCACATTTACTTACCCGACCAGCGGCGCTTGTCCGAAGCTGATTCTGGTTCTGCCGGGATTCACTAAGGTCGTTTGCGCCCCGATATCCAGAAGGGTGTCGCTGCTTCGCCGAGGGTTCTGTTTTAAATTCCGCGTTTTTTCCGAATCCGTCGGGTTGTGCGACGCGGGCCCCCCCCCCCCATCTGGTCACGTCAAAAATCTTGATTGTGTGACGCCAAAATCCCGGGGCATTCGGGCAACAATGGAAATCGTCGGGACATCCCAACGGGGAAAATACGCATGCGGACCCTTAAGTAAATGAGCCCCATGTTTTGGTCAATGTGAAGCTCCAGAGGCGCCAATTGTGTCACTGAACGCTCCGCCACTGATTGGACAATAATAAAGGGACACACTCCCGTTGTCCCAAATAAATGAAAACACCTCATTGGTACATTATGTATCTTCCAACGGACGAAGGACACAGGGACAGAACAATGGACGAATTCATATCATTCCGAAAACTTATTCCGGGGCGTTAATAGATCGGCTGTTGTATAATGTGTCGTTGCTTGTGGCGAGACCTTTGAGGATTTCCTTGTACATTGCCGCCGGGCTCTGGGGGAGGTCCTATACTAATGCCATTAGATGGACAGGGTGGGAAGCATTCTCATTGGGTTCCTTTCATCATTAACCCTTTCGCTGATCCCCCGAGACTGATTGAGGGTCTTTCTTGTTATCTTTTTTTCCTCATTAATGGCATTTTTCCCCACCAAACTGGAAGGTCGTTGTTCTGATCCTTTTGCTCATTATTAAACATCTCAGAACCTCCCATCCATTCACCATAAGGTAACAAAGAAACGGAAACTACCGACGGTAACCAGCGCGAAGAATGGGTTGGCGGGGCTGGGGCGCCCGGGTACAAACGGTTCTATAGATTGTAATTCAGGGTCAGTGATAAGGAGGAGGGGACGGACCCCCTCACCCCACACATCGAGGGGGACCTGGATATTATTAGGAAGGGATAGATGGGTGATGCACATAGTCAGCGATTGTGGTCTGAACAGGACCCCCCATAGAGCGCGGAGCCCCACAGCGGGATGTCATCTGTTTACTCAGCCTGTGAGACAGAGCATCACAGGACCAGATACCACCTCTGCCATACTTCCGTTTTTTACCAAGAAATCTCACAAAATATTGTGCTCTTTCTGAGAGGGGAGGGGTCCCCCACATCCGGCCCATACTGAGGAGGACGGGGTCCCCCAAATCCGGCATCTGAGAGGAGGGGTCCCCCACATCCGTCATCTGAGAGAGCAACAACAAACGCCAACATCGGGGTCCCCAATCCGGCATCTGAGAGGAGGGGTCCCCCACATACGGCATTGAGAGGAGGGGTCCCCCACATCCGTCATCTAGAGAGGAGGGTTCCCCAATCCGGCATTCTGAGAGGAGGGCGTCCCCACATCCGGCATCTGAGAGGAGAGGGGTCCCCCACATCCGGGCATCGGAGAGGAGGGCCCCCCCACATCCGGCATAGTCGAGAGGACGTAGAGGAACTGGGACCCCCAAATCTGGCAGTTAAAGAGGAGGGGGTCCACCCATCCGACATCTGAGAGGAGGGAGTCCCCCAATCCAACAATCTTGGAGAGGAGGGGTCCCCCACATCCGGATCTGAGAGAGGGGTCCCCACTCTGGGGGGCATCTTGATGAGGGAGGGGTCCCCCACATCCGTCATCTGAGAGGAGGGGGTCCCCCACATCCGGCATCTGAGAGGAGGGGTCCCATACATCCGCATCTGAGAAGAGGGTTCCCCCACATCCGGCAATCTGAGAAGGAGGGGTCCCCCACATCTGCAGCTGAGAGGGAGGAGGGCCCCCAACATACCGGCATCTGAGAGGAGGGGTCCCCCACAGTCCGGCATGAGAGGAGGGGTCCCACACATCTAGCGAATCTGAGAGGGAAGCGGGTCCAGACCACATCAGGCATAGAGAGAGAGGGGTCCCACATACGGCATCTGAGAGGAGGGCGGGTCCCCACCATCTCGGCATCGTATGAGGCGAGAGGTCCCCCCACATCCGGCATTCGTGAGAGGAGGTGGCCGCCCACATCCCGGCCATGTCTGTAAGGAGGGGTCCACCACATCCAGCATCGTGAGAGGAATGTACCCCACATCCGGCATCGTGAGGGGAGGAGAGGTTCCCCCACATTCGGCATCGTTGAGAGGAGGGGTCCCCCACAACTCCGGCATATGAGAGGAGGGGTCCCCACATCCAGCATCTGAGAGGAGAAGGTCCCCCCACATCCCTGGCATCTTGATAGGAGGGGTCCCCCCCACATCCGGACCCAACTAGGCGGATGGGTACCCCACATCCAACATCTGAGAGGAGAGAGGTCCCCCACATCCGGCATTCTGAAGAGGGGGTCCCCCACTATTACGGCAGTCTGAGAAGGATAAGAGTCCCCCACATCCGGCATCTGAGAGACCCCAAAAAATCTAATGGACCGGAACTATAGTTCAGGGAAATCTTTGTATGGACACTTTGAAACAACTGTTTGGAATCTAAGAAAAGATCTAAGTGTTGGAGGTTGATACACAAAATTCATCTGTTTATGACACATTTAGAACGTGATTGCCGTGAATATAGCTCAGCTGCCAATACCACATACGACCAGCGACAGAAGCTATTGTGATGTGGCGCTGAATTTGGGAAGAAGAAATTCGCCACCAAGTTAGTTTTCTTAAATCTGGATTTTAGATCTAATTTTCACCATGTTGTAGTAGTGGTTGACAAAATAAACTGTATACACTGAAAATGTGCAATAGATTGGCAATTTAAATTTAGGTAAGACACGTGACTCTTTGTTACAAAACCACTCCCCCGGGCCGACAAATAGCTGACAAAACCAGTGCCAAGCTAAATGAGAATAAACGGTTTAGGATTATTAAATTTTAGGTATTAGGGATTATAGGATATAAGGATGATGTTATTATTATAGCTGCTGAGTGAGAGTATAAAACATTACAGACGGACCCATGTGGCCATTGTAATGGTTACCATAATGTAACTCTAATACGCACTGGATGGCGGTTTGGGGTATATATATGAGACTGACCATATTTGAGATGTATTATTATACGCTGCTGGTGGAGTGTACATACATTACAGTGCTGACCCATGTGGCCATTGTAATGGTACCATAATGTACTATAGTACCTGAACTGGAGGCGGTATTATATATGAGACTGACACTATGTGGCTGTATTATTATACGCTGCTGTGTGGAGTGTACATACATTACAGTGCTGACCCATGTGGCCATTGTAATGGTACCATAATGTACTATAGTACCTGCACTGGATGGCGGTATTATATATGAGACTGACACTATGTAGCTGTATTATTATTACGCTGCTGGTGGGAGTGTACATACGATTACAGTGATTGGACCCATGTGGACATTGTAATGGTACCATAATGTACATAATAACTGCACTGGATGGCGTGTAAGGTATTATATTATATGAGACTGACACGATTGTGGCTGATAAATTAGTTATAACGCCTGCCTGGTGAGACAGGTGCAGTACATAGCAGTGCTGCCCCTTGTGCGCCGTGTATAGGTACCATAATGTCCTATGTCCTGCACTGGATGGCTTGTATTATATATGAGACTGACACTATGGGCGCGTGTATTATTAAGTACAGCTGGCCTGGGGAGGGAAGACATACAATTACTAGTGCTGACCCATGCGGAGGCCATGGTAATAAGGGACACATATGTACTATAATAACCCCTGCCACTGGATGGCGGTATTATATATGAGACTGACACTATGTGCTGTATTATTATACGCGTGCTGGTTGGATGTACATACAACAGTGCTGCCCCTTGTGGCCATGGGTAGTAATGTATGTATACTCCACCAGCAGCGTATAATAATACAGCCACATGCATCTATATCCTACCGTTTATCTCATTTAGTGGCACTTGTTTGCAGCTATTTGGGCAAGGGGGAGTGGTTTGGTAAAAAGAGACGTGTCTTACACTAAATGTAAAGTGCCAATCTATGCACATTTCAGTGTATACATTCTTTTCACTACTACATGGTGAAAATTAGATCTAAAATCCAGATTTAAGAAAACTTGGCCGATTTCTTCCCAAATCAGCGCCACAGCTTGTCTGCTGGTCGTATGTGGTATTGCAGCTGAGCTATATTCACGGCAATCACGTTCTAATGTGTCATAAAAAGATGAATTTTGTATCAACTCTCCAACAATTAGATACTTTTTCTTAAGATTCCAAAATTGTTTCAAAGTGTCAATACAAAGATTCCTGTAAACTATAATCCAGGTCCATTAGATTTTTGGGGTCTCTCAGATGCCGGATGTGGGGGACCTCTCCTCTCAGATGTTGAATGTGGGGGACCCCTCCTCTCAGATGCCGGATGTGGGGGACCCCTCCTCTCAAATGACGGATGTGGGGGGCCCTTCCTCTCACGATGCCGGATGTGGGGGACCCCTCCTCTCAGATGCCGGGGGCGAAAGTTATATAGGAATAGGAGCACAAGTGCGCGGGAAGTATCATAGGATGGATAGGACACATGTGGGCGGATGTTATTACAGAGTAGGATCACGACTGGGGCATAGATTATAGGAGAAGTATTCAGTAGGTTAATATGTAACCATAGGATCGCCTGGGCGAAATAGTTAATAAAAATAGGATCACCGAGTGTCCTAACAGGGTGTATAGTATATAACATTTAAGGATCATATGTGGGGAGAAAGTATATAGGCATGGACCTAAGAGAGATGGGATAACGGGTGGCATAAATATAGATTAGATACAACGTGGGGGGAATGTTTATACGAAGTAGGTAATAGGTGAGGGCATATTCAGCTCATAGGGAGTGGCATAAACACGGGGATATATTTAGATTAGGATCGCAGTTGGGGGACATTTTTCAAGAATAGCGATCATAGATGAGACATATATTCTAAGGGAGTCGCTAAAAGGGGCTGTATATATAAAGATTAGGATCGTAGTGGAGAAAGTATGTAGTGAACAGGATCAACGGTGGGGCAAAGACTATAGGAATGGGATATAATGGGTGTCCTAAAAGATAGGATCACGGTGGGATATTTATACGAGTGGGCTAACAGGGGACCATAGTAATATGATTAGGAACTCAGTGGGGGAATTGTTTATATCAGTAGGACACGCTGGGCACATAGATTATAGGAGTGTGCGCATAAACAGGGGGTTATTAATTATAGGATTAGGATCACAGTGGTGGAAATGTTAATAAGAATAGGATCATAGTGAGCCATATATATGAGTCGATAACCAGGGGGTCATGAGTATAAAAAAATTAAGGATCGTAGTCGGAAAAGTACTAGGAAAGGATCACGTGGGGAAGACTATACGAATGGGATAATTAAGTGGGTGGTATAAAATATAGGTATCATGGTGGGGAATAAATTTCTGGAGTGTGGCATAACAGGGGGACTCATAGTATATAGGATTAGGATCTCAGTGGGGGAATTGTTTTATTAAGAATAATGATCATGGTGGGGCATAGATTTGAGTAGTGAATAACAAGGGGTCATAATATATAGGATGTGATACGCAGTGGGGGAATGTGTTGTGAAATAGGTCACAGTTGAGCAGAGATTATATGAAGTAGATACCAGGGGGTAATAGTAAATAGGATTAGGATCGGCAGTGGGGGAAATGTTTAGAAGAATAGGATCACAGTGGAGCATAGAATTAGGGAAGGCTTAACAGGCAGTTTTAATAGTATAAGATTAGCGATCCAGTGGGGAGGAAGTGTCATAACGAGTGTTCATAGTATATAATACTTTAGGATCATAGTGGGAGAAAGTATTATAGCAATAGGATTCACAGGTGGGGCGATGGACTAAAGGTAATGGGTAACGCAATGGTATAAAATATTAAGGTTGGGGGGGGAGGGGGGGGAGGGAGATAATTGCTTTAAGCTCTCCACCTCTTATATGTAACATCCGTGGGGCCAATATAATAGGTGATGAGGATTGGATTGGGACACATGAGGATTTAGTTTATGGGGGCACAGGTGGTAATAGTTATACAGTTTATAAGGAGTCACAGAGGGAGGTCAAGACTAGCCAGTTATATTACACTGGGCGGGCACAGGTTTAATGGTATATATGGGTACAGATATGAGCCATTGGGGCATGGGCCAGTGTTAGTGGCAGGGATGGCGTTAGTGCTTGTAGTGCTAACGCCGAGGGGCTCCGATGGGAATATCCCCTGCGCTTGTATTGTATAGTGCATAAAAGGAGTTGAAATAAAGGAACGTGTATTACACAACGGAGACTGAATTATTCACTGCGATCGTCGTCATTGTTCACAGACGAACGGGTCCTCAAGGTCTGATAATATGGAATATACCTGGGAGGCACGGGGATGTGTTTAATAGCCGCGGGTTCTGGTGAATATAGTATAATGTACTGTAATGGATGTAGTCTATCTGTATTACACGCTGACACGTTTCTATGGAACCTTGATATTATTCCGATCGATTCTCTGTGTACAGCAGTGACAGGTCCGAGGTAATACTAGGGAGGATCAGGTACAGCGGGTGCAGAAGATATCAAGGCTAATATCCTGGGGTCCCTGAAACTCAGATTAGGGATTTGAGGACATTAGTCTTTATAGTTAAGGGATTTCCAGTAAAATCATTCATATAGAACAATAACTATGTAACTGTATGCCGGAGACATGTCCTCACACTGCTGTACTACTGTGCATTGAGCTATCCAAATCCCCTCCCGCTGTGCTCTGAGTAACTGCTCAGAAGCCCAGAACCTGGTTATACAACTTTCACTAAGACAAAGAAGCGTGCTGTTGAGCAGTTTGTTGGCACAGAGCACAGAGTGTGAGGGACACATAACCATACATATGGAGTGGGAGACGTGCCTCCACTGCTGTGCTCGGTGCTCTCTGCATTACTACTGCTAATTCCCCTTCTTCTCCGTTCTGGTTACATACCTGCCAGCAGTCACTCTAGGGAGGTTGCTGCTGGAGCACCTCAATGCAGAGCGCTAAGAGCACAGCAGTGTGAGTGACACTAAACCGTTGCATATGGATGGTGGGCGTGCCCTCACACTGCTGTCTCTGTGGCATCTGCTTAATGCTACTATTACATCCAATTCGTCTCTGATACTGGTTACAGTACTGCCAGCAGTCACTCATAGGGGGGGTGCTTGTGGAGGTAGCTCAATGCAGGGAGCGATCAGAGCACAGCAGTGTGCAGGCCAGGTCCACCCACAATTCAATCATAGGAACCCCCATTCCTCTACATGTATCACATGCTGGAGGACAGCAGAAGCCGAATCATTTGATTGTGCCCCCCCTGACTTGTCGGTGGTTTGGTGGTCTGCAGGCACATCTCTGCTTGTTATGTGCAAACAAGGGGGCTATCTACCCCCTCCCCCCCATGCAGGGGATCACAGGATTTAGGACAGATCCCCACAAATATAACATCGTCTCCTGGATCGTTTGGTGCGTGAAGAGCTGACAATTCATTGGAGCGAAGGGATAATAATGGAGTCCCTCCGTCAGCCTCAGGAGTGACTCTCCTTCAGTGCAGATTATACAAAACCTCTACCACAGACGATGAAGGTACGTCCCATCAGAGGTGATGATTATTGCTGCCCCAACCAGCAGCCTGAAATTGGGACATTCTCCTCCCGGAAGATGCGAGCTGGCGAACATTCTGGATCCCAGGACGGACGAGTGGTGCCATTATACCTTGCCCATCACCAGGACGACCCCCTCCTCCAAAAATCCACATATTTATAACAGACAGGAAGATACATGGATAGCGCACAATAATAATACAACAAAGGGGACACTACATATCCCAGACGTTTGTGTGGATCGCACAATCACACATGAACCAGGACGGATATTGTCACCTAATTAATGCCGCACACGCATAAAATATACGCCATCCGGTGCCCGTATTATAAGTACATTATGGTACCAGTAAATGGCCACATGAGTCACACTGTAATGTATGTACCCACCAGCAAGCATATATCTACAGCCTTATAGTGTCAGTCTCTATTAATACCGCATCCAGTGCAGGTACTATAGTACGATTATGTCCATTACCATGGCCACATGAGTGCAGCACTGTTTATGTACAATCCAACCAGACGCGTATAATAATACAGCACATAGTGTCAGTCTCATATATAATACCGCCATCCAGGGCAGGGTTACTTATAGTACATTATGTGTCACCTTATTACATAGGCCACGCATGGGTCAAGCATGTAATTGTAGCTACCCTCCCCGGCAGCGTATTAATAATAAGCCCATAGTGTCAGTTCATATATAAATAACTGCCATCCAGTGCAGGACTATAGTACATTATGGTACACTTACACGGCCACAAGGGGCAGCACTGTAATGTTGTATACTCCACCCAGCAGCGATTAAAAAAAATAATACAGCCAAATGCATACTATATCCTACCGTTTATCTCATTTAAGTGGCACTTGTTTGCAGCATTCGGGCACGGGGGAATGGTTTGGTTTAAAAAGAGCGGTTTACACTAATTACCATCAACCGCACGCACACCATTTACCTTTCCGTGTATCATTCTTTTCAATACTACATGGTGAAAATAATCTAAAATCCAGATTTAAGAAAAACTTGGCCGATTCTTCCCAAATAGCGCCAAAGTTGCTGCTGGTCGTAGTGGTATTGCAGATCAGCTCTCTTCACGGCAATCACGTTTATGTGATAAAAGAGAATTTGGGATCAACTCTCCAACGATTATTTTTTTTACTCTATCCCCTTTCCCTTCTTCTCTATACTTTTTCTTAAGATTCCAAAATTGTTTCAAAGTCGTAATACAAAGATTCCTGTAAAACTATAATCAGGGTCCATTAGATTTTTGGGGTCTATCAGATGCCGGATGTGGGACCTCTCCTATCAGATGTGGAATGTGGGGGAACCCCTCCTCCAGACAGATGCAGGATGTGGGGGGACCCCTCTCTCAAATGACGATGTGGGGGCCCTTCCTCTCACCGATGCCGGATGTGGGGGACCCTACCTCTAAGAGATGCGGATGTGGGGGACCCCTCCTCTCAGATGCCGGATGTGGGGGCCCCCTCCTCTCAGAATGCCAGATGTCGGGGGACCCCATCCTCTCAGATGCCGGATGTGGGGGACCACTTCCTCTCAGATGCGGATGTGGGGGACCCATCCTCTCAGATGACGAGGGTGGGGGGACCCCTCCTCTAAGAGTTCCGGATGTGGGGGGACCAACTCTCTAAGATGCCAAGATGTGGGGGAACCCATCCTCTCAGAGGCCGATGTGGGGGACCCCTCCTCTCAGATTGCCAGATGTGGGGACCCCTCCTCTCAGATGCAGGATGTGGGGACCCCCTCCTATAGATGCCGATGTGGGGGAACCCTCCTCTCATATGCCAAAGATGTGGGGGACCCCTCTCTCAGATGCCGGATGTGGGGACCCCCCTCTCAGATTGCCGGAGGTGGGGGACCCTCCTCAGATGCCGGATGTGGGGGACACCTCTCTAAGATGCCGGAGTGTGGGGGACCCCTCCTCTCAGTGCCGGATGTGGGGGACCCCTCTTCTCAGATGCGGAGGTGGGGACCACTCCTCTCAGATGACGGATGTGGGGGACCCCTACTCTCAGATTGCCAGATGTGGGGACCCCCTCCTCTAGATGCCGGATGTGGGGAACCCCTCATATCAGATGACGGATGTGGGGGACCCCTAATCTAAGATGCCAGATGTTGGGGACCATCCTCTCAGATGACGGATGTGGGGGACCCACCTCTCAGATGACGGATGTGGGGTGACCCCTCCTCTTCAGATGCCGGATGTGGGGGACCCCTCCTCTCAGATGCCGGATGTGGGGGACCCCTCCTCTCAGATGCCGGATGTGGGGGACCCCTCCTCTCAGATGCCGGATGTGGGGGACCCCTCCTCTCAGATGCTGGATGTGGGGGACCCCTCCTCTCACGATAATTTTGGGAGATTTCATTGAGAAAAACGACAAGAATGACAGAGGTGTATCTGTCCCTGTGATGCTCTGTATACAGGCTGAGTACAGGATGACAGTCGCTGTGGGGGGCTCCGCGCTCTATGGGGGGTCCTGTCAGACACATCGCTGACTATGTGCAGCACATGTATCCCGTCCTAATAATATACAGGCCCCTCGATGTGATGGGGTGAGGGGTCCGTCCCACCTGCTCCATGACACTGACCCTGAATACAAACTATAGAAAACGTTGGACCCCGGGCGCCGCAGCCCCCCCAACCCATTCTTCGCGCTGGTTACCGTAGTTTCGGTTGCCTTGGTTACCTTGTGAATGGATGGATGTGCGGAGATGGTTAATGAGCAAAGTGACAGAAAACGAACCAGTTTGGGGGGAAAAAATGCATTAAGTGAGGGAAAAAAAGATAAAAGACCCTCATCAGTCTCTGGGGATCAGGAAAGGGTTAAGATGAAAGGAACCAATGAGAATGCTCCGCGCTGCCCATGAATGGCATTAGTATAGGACCCCCCGCAGAGCTGGCGGCGATGTATAAGGAAATCCTCAAGATCTCGCCACAGCAACGACACAATTATTACATCCGATATATTAGACGCGGCCGGAATAAAGTTTCGGAATGATATGAACTCGTCATTGTACTGTCCCTGTGTCCTTCTTCCTGGAAATACATCAAGTACCAAATGGGTGTTTTCATTTATTTGGACAAAGGGGTGTGTCCCTTTATTATTGTCCAATCAGTGCGGAGCGTTTAGTGACACATTGCGCCCTCTGGATGCTTCACATTGACAAAACACATTGGGGCTCATTTACTAAGGGTCCGAATTGCGTATTTCCGTTGGGTTTCCCGACGATTTCCAATTTGCGCCGAATTGTCCCGGGATTTTGGCGCACACAATCAGATTTTGACGTGACAGAATTGGGGGGGGGGGGGCATCGCACAACCCGACGGATTCGGAAAAAACGCGGAATTTAAAACAGACCTCGGCGAAGCAGCAACACCTGCTGGATATTGGGGCGCACGACCTTAGTGAATCCCGGCAGAACCAGAATCAGTGTCGGAAAAAGCGCTGCTCGATCGGGTAAGTAAATGTGCCCCATAGTTTCGGAGTGACAATCCCCGATTTGGGATTTTGTCCTGCTGTCCCCCGGATGCACACAGTTATATATATAGGGGGTCATTTACTAAGGGCCCGATTCGCGTTTTCCTGACGAATATTTCCGATTTGCGCCGACTTTCCCTGTATTGCCCCGGGATTTTGGCGCACGCGATCGGATTTTGGCGCATCGGTGCTGGCATGCACTCGACGGAAATCGGGGGGCGTGGCCAAGCGTAACCCGACGGATTCGGAAAAACCGCCGCATTTAAAAAAAAAAAAGTGTCGCTTGGGACGCGCTTACCTTCACTTGGTCCGGCCCGGTGAATTCCAGTGCGGAACGATGCTTTTCAGTGCAGCAGCGCCACCTGGTGGACGGCGGAGGAACTACCTTAGTGAATCCCGGCCGGACCCGAATCCACCGCAGAGAATGCGCCGCTGGATCGCGAATGGACCGGGTAAGTAAATCTGCCCCATAATGTCGGATCAGGGAGCCGTTGGCTGCCGGCTCCACCATTCCATCCGCAACTGCGAGGCCGGGAGGTGATGCCGTAGAACAAGAAGAGAGAAGTGTTTTCAAATCAGAGGACACGGGGTACAATAAGAGGACGTTATAAGTCGGGGAGCATTATAAGTGTTTTGGGGGGGATGTGTCACTATAGAAGGTTATTATGATGTGGAGGACCATATTAGGGGGTATGATAAGTGGGGGCACCCAGGGGGGCGCACAGAGAGGAGAGTTAATATACAGTGCGGGTGCTAGGGGGACGGAAGTAATTATATAGGGTGGGAGGGCGGGGGGGAAAGAAAGAAAGAGCGGGGTCTCAGGTCTGTGTGTAGGCGCATTGGTTTCAGCGATGGTTCAGGGTTGGTTCGTGGGGGGGGGGGTTATAGTGTGGTGACAACTAAGTCACATATTACAATGTGAGGACACATGGTGCTGGGGTTAGGGACACAGTTGTATCCGGTGTGTTATGGGGGCCGCGGGAGAAGCGCAGTGACTGATGTGCGGATGTGGGGGACCTCCTCCTCTAGATGTGTGAATGTGGGGGAACCCCTCCTCACAGATGCACGGATGCTTGGTGGGGACCCCTCTCTCAAATGCCGATGTGGGGGCCCTTCCTCTCATGCGGATTGACCTACAAAGTGCGGATGTGGCCCTCTGGCCGGATGGGCCCCTCTCAGAATGCCAAGTGGACCTCCTCAGATGCCGGATGTGGGGGCCTTCTCAGATCGGATGTGGGACCATCCCTCATACAGTGGGACCCTCTCTAAGAGTTCCGTGGGACACTCAGATGCGATGTGGGGGAACCATCCTCTCAGAGTGCCGATGGTGGGGGACCCCTCCTCTAGATGCAGGTATGTGGGGACCCCTCCTCAGATGCAGGATGTGGGGGACCCCTCTTCAGATGCCGGGTGGGGGACACCCTCACTTCTCATGATTCCAAGATGTGGGGGACCCCTCTCTCAGATGCCGATGTGGGGGACCCCCTCTCAATTGCGAGTGGCGACTCCAATCGGGTGGGGGACACCTCCTCTAAGATGCCAGATGTGGGGGACCCCTCCTCTCAGTTGCCGGATGTGGGGGACACCTCTCTCAAGATGCGTGACATGTGGGGGACCCCTCCTCTCAGGATGCAGATGTGGGTGGACCCCGCTCTTTCAGAGCAGATGTGGGGACCCCTCCTCTAGATGCCGGATGTGGGGGGAACCTCATACTCAGATGACGGATGTGGGGGAACCCTAATCTAGATGCCGATGTTGAGGGACCATCTCCTCAGATGCGGATGTGGGGGACCCTCCTCTCAGATGACAGGATGTGGGGGACCCTCCTCTTCAGATGACGGATGTGGGGACCCCTCCTATCAGATGCGAGAGGTGGGGGACCCCTCTCTCAGATGGCCGGATGTGGCGGGACCTCACTCCTCTCAGATGCGGATGGTGGGGACCCCTCCTTCAGAGCCGATGTGGGGGACCCTCTTCCCAGATGCGGCATGTGGGGGACCCCTCTCTCTTCACGATGCGGATGGGATGTGGGGGACCCCTCCTCTCAGATGCCGGATGTGGGGGACCCCTCCTCTCAGATGCCGGATGTGGGGGACCCCTCCTCTCAGATGCCGGATGTGGGGGACCCCTCCTCTCAGATGCTGGATGTGGGGGACCCCTCCTCTCACGATAATTTTGGGAGATTTCATTGAGAAAAACGACAAGAATGACAGAGGTGTATCTGTCCCTGTGATGCTCTGTATACAGGCTGAGTACAGGATGACAGTCGCTGTGGGGGGCTCCGCGCTCTATGGGGGGTCCTGTCAGACACATCGCTGACTATGTGCAGCACATGTATCCCGTCCTAATAATATACAGGCCCCTCGATGTGATGGGGTGAGGGGTCCGTCCCACCTGCTCCATGACACTGACCCTGAATACAAACTATAGAAAACGTTGGACCCCGGGCGCCGCAGCCCCCCCAACCCATTCTTCGCGCTGGTTACCGTAGTTTCGGTTGCCTTGGTTACCTTGTGAATGGATGGATGTGCGGAGATGGTTAATGAGCAAAGTGACAGAAAACGAACCAGTTTGGGGGGAAAAAATGCATTAAGTGAGGGAAAAAAAGATAAAAGACCCTCATCAGTCTCTGGGGATCAGGAAAGGGTTAAGATGAAAGGAACCAATGAGAATGCTCCGCGCTGCCCATGAATGGCATTAGTATAGGACCCCCCGCAGAGCTGGCGGCGATGTATAAGGAAATCCTCAAGATCTCGCCACAGCAACGACACAATTATTACATCCGATATATTAGACGCGGCCGGAATAAAGTTTCGGAATGATATGAACTCGTCATTGTACTGTCCCTGTGTCCTTCTTCCTGGAAATACATCAAGTACCAAATGGGTGTTTTCATTTATTTGGACAAAGGGGTGTGTCCCTTTATTATTGTCCAATCAGTGCGGAGCGTTTAGTGACACATTGCGCCCTCTGGATGCTTCACATTGACAAAACACATTGGGGCTCATTTACTAAGGGTCCGAATTGCGTATTTCCGTTGGGTTTCCCGACGATTTCCAATTTGCGCCGAATTGTCCCGGGATTTTGGCGCACACAATCAGATTTTGACGTGACAGAATTGGGGGGGGGGGGGCATCGCACAACCCGACGGATTCGGAAAAAACGCGGAATTTAAAACAGACCTCGGCGAAGCAGCAACACCTGCTGGATATTGGGGCGCACGACCTTAGTGAATCCCGGCAGAACCAGAATCAGTGTCGGAAAAAGCGCTGCTCGATCGGGTAAGTAAATGTGCCCCATAGTTTCGGAGTGACAATCCCCGATTTGGGATTTTGTCCTGCTGTCCCCCGGATGCACACAGTTATATATATAGGGGGTCATTTACTAAGGGCCCGATTCGCGTTTTCCTGACGAATATTTCCGATTTGCGCCGACTTTCCCTGTATTGCCCCGGGATTTTGGCGCACGCGATCGGATTTTGGCGCATCGGTGCTGGCATGCACTCGACGGAAATCGGGGGGCGTGGCCAAGCGTAACCCGACGGATTCGGAAAAACCGCCGCATTTAAAAAAAAAAAAGTGTCGCTTGGGACGCGCTTACCTTCACTTGGTCCGGCCCGGTGAATTCCAGTGCGGAACGATGCTTTTCAGTGCAGCAGCGCCACCTGGTGGACGGCGGAGGAACTACCTTAGTGAATCCCGGCCGGACCCGAATCCACCGCAGAGAATGCGCCGCTGGATCGCGAATGGACCGGGTAAGTAAATCTGCCCCATAATGTCGGATCAGGGAGCCGTTGGCTGCCGGCTCCACCATTCCATCCGCAACTGCGAGGCCGGGAGGTGATGCCGTAGAACAAGAAGAGAGAAGTGTTTTCAAATCAGAGGACACGGGGTACAATAAGAGGACGTTATAAGTCGGGGAGCATTATAAGTGTTTTGGGGGGGATGTGTCACTATAGAAGGTTATTATGATGTGGAGGACCATATTAGGGGGTATGATAAGTGGGGGCACCCAGGGGGGCGCACAGAGAGGAGAGTTAATATACAGTGCGGGTGCTAGGGGGACGGAAGTAATTATATAGGGTGGGAGGGCGGGGGGGAAAGAAAGAAAGAGCGGGGTCTCAGGTCTGTGTGTAGGCGCATTGGTTTCAGCGATGGTTCAGGGTTGGTTCGTGGGGGGGGGGGTTATAGTGTGGTGACAACTAAGTCACATATTACAATGTGAGGACACATGGTGCTGGGGTTAGGGACACAGTTGTATCCGGTGTGTTATGGGGGCCGCGGGAGAAGCGCAGTGACTGATGGATAAGTAATGTCATGTATGTACACAGTGACTGCACCAGCAGCAGAATAGTGAGTGCAGCTCTGGAGTATAATAGAGGATGTAACTCAGGATCAGTACAGGATAAGTAATGTCATGTATGTACACAGTGACTGCACCAGCAGCAGAATAGTGAGTGCAGCTCTGGAGTATAATACAGGATGTAACTCAGGATCAGTACAGGATAAGTAATGTCATGTATGTTCACAGTGACTGCACCAGCAGCAGAATAGTGAGTGCAGCTCTGGAGTATAACACAGAGGGTAACAGTATGTGCACATTATACTCAGGATTTTCTGGTAATATGCGGTGAGATCTCGTGTTGGTAAAATAAATTCTCACCTTGTTTTCGAAGAATGGGAAATGACTAATAAGCAGATGAATAGTGTAAGAATCAGACAAAAGGACTCTTGGATTTATTCTTTGAGATAATTACTTTTTTCGGTCCTAGTGTTAGATTTGCTGTTTATCCCCAGGATTTCCTCATGATTCGCTGGCGTTGTGCATCACGTGACTCGGGTAAACACGTGCGCGGTGCAGATTGCCCTCGTCAAGGGTAATTTATACCTTCATATGGCGCATTGGGCCTCCTGTCTGCAGATTGTTTCCTGATACTTGGCGGTTTTTGCATATTAAGCACATGCTGTAAGTCACCCTGATAGCTCATTATATTAATGCGCAACATATGTGCAACATAAATCACGGAGAGAAGAGGAGATGGAGAGTTATAGCAATATATTACATCGTATAAATACTGCAAACACACAAACAACACAATACTAGGACTCACAGGCCACTATAGACACCCCAGAAGGTAGGTCCACAGGGTCACAAGGTGGTTGCTGCACTGGCCACACCCTAAGGCTTAGTTCACACCAATAGCCTTACAGCACATAATTCGATTGTGCCCTATAAATTTCAACGAGTTCTCCCTGTCATCCACACAATCAGGATGCGTCATAAAGTCTTCATACAAATCTAAACTCAAAGGGGACCTCCATTGTTTCGTAATTAAAGCTGCAAATACTTCTCTCAGAAACATTCCCATTTCAGTATTTATCCTATTAGTATTATTTGCTAATGACACTTTACTAGTGAGTGTATTTACATCCCAGAAAACAAGCCCGTTAATAGGATAGAAGGCTAAAATTTAGCATGGCACATCACATGGCACATCACATGATCATTCAAAACCAATCAGCAGCTGTGGAAGGGATCATGTGACTCTGAGGTTACTCTGGGACTATATATAAGGTGATAGAATGTACACAAAGACATAACCTACATACAGTTGCCACATGTAAACGGGTCTGTAAGTAGGATATAAGGTAGGTGCTTAGGTAGGTGTCCAGTCCTAAGGTGCCCGCACATTATATGTCAGAGCGCTGTGCTATGGAGCCAAGTAATAACCATAATATTGTATCCAATGGAGCCGGCCATTGTGTGTAACTGTCTATACTATACTGTATATATATACATGGACTATCACTATACTATCGCTATACTATATATATATATATATATATATATATGTAGTGTCCCAAAGTACACCGAGCTCTCCGCCACTTCAGAATCGGCAGCGCTCACGGGTGGGCGCATGGTGCGCCGTGCCCTACTGCGGTGCGCCGAAACAAATTTTAATAATCTGCGATAGGGGGTGTAATTTATTAATGAAAATAATCTCCAGGCACCAGCTCACCCTGACCTGGTGCCATGTATCTGTGTATTAGAACTACCACTTTTAAGTGGTAGGTCTCCTTTAAGGTTGAAGCCCTGCTAGGTTGGGAGGTAGAACCTGTATATGTAGGAGTTACCTAATATTGAGAGTGTCAGGGCAGAGTATATGAGGAAGGGACCACCCCACAGACATGTGCTCAGTGAGTGTGTCCTCAGTCAGTGAGTGTGTCCCAGTCAGTGAGTGCTCCTTGCAGACAGTCGGCGGACGGTCTCGTCTCCTTGCAGACGGTCGGCGGACGGTCTCGTCTCCTTGCAGACAGTCGGCGGACGGTCTCGTCTCCTTACAGACAGTCGGCGGACGGTCTCGTCTCCTTACAGACAGTCGGCGGACGGTCTCGTCTCCTTACAGACAGTCGGCGGACGGTCTCGTCTCCTTACAGACAGTCAGCGGACAGTCTCTAACATTCTCAGCTCTGTATTTTTGTAGTGTTTTAGAGCCTTTTAGGACTAGAAGGAAAAGTTACGGTTACATACCTAAAACGTTAAATTTGGCAAAGAAGGACGGAGAACGGAAGTTGAGGAGCGGCAGGAGGACGACTATCAGATACAGAGGAACCGTATCCGTCTTACTCCAATACTCCTCAAATTGCTGGAATCCTGTCCCGTTTCCCGCAGTTACGTCCACAGTGTCATTGGATGGGGTCGGAGTTTCTGTACTGGGGCAAATAACTAAAAGAGGTAAAAAAATGCAAGTTATGAAAATGAAATAAAACTTATGGGTAACAGGACATAAAATGTGTTAGATACATCATCAGCACAAAGATATACAATGTATGAACAGATACATAGAACTCTATATAATTACCTCTGTCGCTCCCGTTTGTGCTCAGCCCGATCTCTGTAACATTGATGTGATTGGCAAAATCTACAAAACATAAATCACCCGAATAAACTCACCGACTTCAACCGATCGTTATCACGTTGTATTATCCTAATCAGCTGACACTTACTATAAATAAATTTTCCGGTATTAAATAAGAAGTTGGACATCAGCACCCAGTACACAATCATCGCTCCAACCAGCGACACCAAGGAGAACAGGAGGCTGGACCAACGGCCAAAGGAGCCAAAATAATACTGACACACATCAGGAAACTCCCAGTGCGATGTATCAATGGAGGCTGCAAGACAATAAAGATTGTTCAGTCATATTGCAAGAATTACATCCAGTATTATACTCCAGAGCTGCACTCACTATTCTGCTGCTGGTGCAGTCACTGTGTACATACATGACATTACTTATCCTGTACTGATCCTGAGTTACATCCTGTATTATACCCCAGAGCTGCACTCACTATTCTGCTGCTGGTGCAGTCACTGTGTACAAAAAAACAGATAATATTTTCCTCAAATAAAATAAAATGGGAAGATTTATCAGAAGTGTCTGAAAGCAGATCTGTCCTCGTTGCCCATGGCGACCAATCAAAGCTCAACTTTAATTTAATAAACAGCTGTGGGAAAATGAAAGCTGAGCTCTGACTGGTTGCCATTGATATTGTATTGTAGAATAAAATGCAGTTTTAATACTGCCTTTCAGGGGCAAAAGTTATTCTGTCCTGAGACAGAGTAACTTGCACCTGAAATGTTGTGTGCCATATTTACTGAAGGTTTTAGAACAGTTTTCCAATTTGTCAAGAAAGGGACGAGTACAGTTAAAGGAGGTGCAGTGTCACAGGAAATACTGCAGCAAACAAGACCAACTAATTGGAGTTGCCACGTAGGATTCCTCTGTCTTACACTGCACCAGTATAATATATTGTATTATGCTGCACACAGTGATTAATCTGGCACAGCAGAGTCTAGTTCTCCTCTGCACTGGTCTAATGAGTGACACATTAATTCATCTCCCACATTGTGTGATTGTTGGGTATTCTGTCTCTGAATCTTGAAAAAATAGTCCTTTTCTCTCTAACACATATTGTTGTTTAAGATTAACAAGACTACAATATCCATACTCTAAACTGGCATTTCCAGGAAGTCTGTTCTCAAAATGTGTTCCTGTATTGTGGAGTCTATAACTGGTTTCCATAACTGGTCCAGTGAAGTGCTCAAAAGGTATGATAACAGATATCCTTGAAGTGTTTTTTGTGTATTTTTTACTTGTATATGTGTTTTCCATAACTTTTGGTTAGCTTTCCAATTCCTTACTTGCAGTTTGCCTTGCACGGGACCGTCTTTCCAGGGTCCAAGTCTGCTTCTATGTATGTCTTTAGGGCCTTCAACTGATCTACCTTGAAAGACAAATGCTTACCCCTTACATGTTTTGATGGTGGTGTAGCTCTGGATTTGGCAAGCTCTGTTCAGCACTGCGTATTCTGTGTGCGCTATATAAATAAATTATTATTAATTCTTTTAGGTATTTTTATTCTCTCTACTTCGTGTACAAAAGTTTTGTTTGGACTTTTAATTTACCCAAAAAAGTTTGATTAAAAATTATTGAAATAACATTTGAAGCTGCTTTTGTAATAAAGCTTTTTAATGTCATTCTGTTGTTACAACACATAGTATGGTAGTTCATAGGTGTTTATCACTCTTGGTGTTTCCTTTCTCTAGTGGTGCTGACAGAAAACAATAAAGTAAGATATGGATTAGAAAAATATCAAGATTTTATCTCTCTAAATCTTGAAAACGGATGAAAGTTCTGTTGTATGTTTGAAGATATTTCCCTCTTGTTCTTACGTTCTAATTTCCCAGATGTGCATAAATGTCAAAATTGTTTGAGGAACCGTTTAAGGAATCGTAATTCAGAAAATCTCACATTTATGATGCAATAACAGCCAGTATTGATGTATTGATGGCACCTAGTGCCATATTACGGTTTGCTTTGTTTTGATGATTTGATTGCATAAATAAATGGAAAATATCTTCAATATTTGTGGAGTACATGGATAATGGAGAAAAGGAGACAACAATCTGCAAATAATTATTCAGTACTAAAACTACAAATAAAATACCATATAAGTCATGCTAGGATCCACTGTAAATGGATTCCATATTCAATATTAAATTATACACAGATCATCCAGAGGTTAGGTATTATAACAGCTTTGATGAACATGTTATGAAATAAATGTCATACCAGTATCTATCTATCCATATATATATATATGAGTGTTATTATATCTGTTAGGAACCTTGTTGCTCGCTGACTGGATCTGACTTAAGTTCAGGAAGGGAGCCTGCCGGATCTCACTGGACCATGCTTTGACAGCTCTGCACCCTCCAAGAACCTGAGTGATATAGCTTCCACCACTCGTCATATATAGGCTGGGAGCTTACTTGCTAATCAGTGAGGGTCTCAGTGATGGGGTGGGGGTCTCCGTCAGCACCATAGAGAGGAATCGAGAAGCCAGCACATGCACAAGTATGAAAGGGGTACAACTCGTGATTGTGATTTGTGGGGGTCCCATCACTGAGACTCTCACTGATTTGCAAGTTAGCCCAATTCTATACCACAATGGATGGGATCAAGGGGAGGTGAGCTCATCTTGGAAAAAGGCGGGAATCATTTGGTGAAGGTTTTTTAACGGTGAGTGTAGGTGTATTGAAGTCAGGACCCTGCACTTTTCATCAGTGAGGGGATTATAGTTTATTGTGCTTATTTTTGAGGATAGGTTCCCTTGAAACTGCATGAATTGGCTTAAATGTTTTGCATATCTTTCCACAAGTGTCTCATAATAGTTGGTAGGAATTTGGATACATTCCACCTGACTGAACTGGTGTTAGTGAACCATATTTTCAGCTCTGCCCACTCCAAAATATTGACTTTTCTATCCTTAATCCACTTTGTAACCAGTTTAGCAGTATAACACAAAATTGTCATTCAAAAATGATGAAATTAATAAATTTTGTGCAAAGGAATTCCAATACAAAAGGTCCAGTGAGACAAAACCTCATGACCACATGCCAGGGTATATTGCTGAATTCTATAGTGAATATATCAATAGAACGTAACGGACAAGTGTCCTACCCATTGTCTGTCGTCTGTGGCTGCCTCCTGGACTCCCCAACGCGCGTTTCGCCCACGCTTCCTCCTGAGTCAATGGCTAATGTCTTTAAACTTTCCTCACACACAAAGAATCTGTGTGTTTCAGGTGTACCTTCAAATACATCCACAGATGTGTCTCTAATTAGCTCAGATGTTGCCAATAAACCTTTCAGAAGCTATCGAATACATAACATCATCAAATGTTTTAAAGGCATATTATTATACATAATCTTTTTACTTTGCAAAACAAAATAAAAATACATTTAAAACATTTTTTCGCTCATTATTCTGGCATTTGACAAATATAAATCATTTTGGTAATCCTAACTGACTTTCATGTCAGATAGTGAGAAAAACATTTTCCTTTATTTCTATGTTTCTTTTTATATATTGTATGTACCCTTCTCTTTTCAACTGTGACCAGCAATGGTGGGGCGGTTATCAGTGTATCCTTAATTATTCTCCCTTACTACTCCCTACTGTCCCTACTCCATTCTGAAAATGATGATATGTAAACAAGGACCTCCCATTAAGTTCCTATGTTTGAACTATAAGAAGCACTGTACACAGGGGCATAACTATTAGGGTCTGGGCTCCAGAGCAGACTTCGAAATAGGGCCACTTTCACCAGGCAGTCTTCTTATCCTAAGGGGTTGAAGGCCCATATCTGTCCCAGTAACTGCAGGCCCCATGGGGGAAGTAGACAGCAGAAAGCTAGAGATGAGAGATTACTAGTCATGGCATGTTTTCCTTGGCATAAAATGTTTTACTTGAAATAAAATATTAAGCTATTAGTCTGACATCTCCCAAGTCATCCAGGAGAGAATATGCGTCTTGCTTCACATGAAGTCAAGTTCACCACTTTTGTGCTTTTTGCTGTCTTAAACCATGCTGTCTTAAACCAAGCACACAGGCATGCATGTATGTGCCCCCTCTGACATGAACTGCTCTTCTTTAAGCTTCTTAGGCCCTGTTTTTTTAAAGGCTTTTAAAATTATGCAAATGTGCCTGAGGGGCTCTAGGTTCCATAGCTCTTTGTACTGGGTTTACAGTCCTTTATCCCGGCGGTAGATGTCCTTTAAGCTGCATGAAAAAATACCCTACAGCCAAAAACAAGACAATTTTATCCACGGTGAGCCATCTCATGATGACATAATATATTTTTTACTTAAAAAGAATGTCAAGTGTTATGGGATTCCAATTTTCAGAAATATGATTAATGTGGACACAGTTACAATATAGAGTTTGCAGATTATCTTTTTTGGTAGGTCTTACTTTAGGTTTGCTAATCCTATTATTTTAGCTTATTTTTGTTTTTTTATTTTATACATTGAGTTGCACACAGATTTTCATCCTTTCCAAATGTGCTTTGGAAGATGGTGCAATTTAGAAAAACCTTTCCATGCACAGTAAAATAGGAAGAATGTCTTCTATAAAAGAAAAACATTCCCTTAAATAGAAACCTGTTTTTACTGTGGAGCACAAGCCTGGAGAGTTATAAAAACCCCTAAAAAGGTTTACATTTGAATTTGATTTATGGCTGGTCTTTGTCCTAAACGTCTGAGCAAAAAAGCATTAGTTAAGGATGCAGAATTATTCTGCAGCCACAGACGTACTAACATTTAATAGCCCCTGTCTAGTAAATCGATCCCTCGATGCATCGCATAGTTATATTAATGTCTTTCTATCGCATGGGTCTCTACCAGTCCTGCCTTATTTTCATTTGTTCCACATCTTTATAAAAATCCTAAGTTATCTAAGCTTCTATACTACACAAATATTTGTTCATCTGTACAAAAAATGCACAAAGGGAACATAGAGAATAATATATCACAAAGGAATCCTGTGTGGCTTTAGGACAGCTGGCTGCAGAAACAGATTTAGAACAAGTAATATTCAGCTATTTTAGAACTGGATGTTACTTGTTCTGAACTGTGTACCTCACAGAAGTTGGAGGAATCCTTGCTCACATCTTCCACAGGTGTCATGGCTTTTGGATCAAGGTGAGCTGATATGGACTATCTTGGCTATTTTCACAAACAGATTTGGTTCACAAACAGATTTGGTTGCATTTAGGATAAGTGTTTGTAAAAACTTCTCTAATGACAAATTGAAAACCCAAATTTTGAAGTTGTTCCTCATTGTGAAAAAATGTTACTGTGACTGCACTTATCTTCTCTTATGATCTTTTCTAGTAAGAGATATTACAGAGTGTAACTAGATGGAGAAAATAGATTCTGGGCTTTCGCAACCCATCTGGGAGAGTGGAAATTTTTAAAGATGAATAAGGTTATGGTTGTTTCTGTAGAAATACATTGGAGTACATAGTGCATACAGCTCTGATAATAATAGCTTGTAATCCTTTTGACAACATCGAATTGCTGTAAACATAGACCTCCAACACCACCTTCAACGTGGATTGTTTCATACAAAATTTTTCTTTGCCATTTTGGTAAAGTGTCTGGGTGGATATCTCTCTAGCTTCTTGTTGGGGTGTCAACCCATTTATAAAGTGTTAGCTTATATGATGTCACTCCTGTTGAATGAATATTTCGGAAATTTGTTTGTATTGTACCTCCTTCTTGCGTAACTGATTAACCTTATTCCTTATGAAAACATTATATATATCATATACATTCTTGGCAAATAATCATTTCTGCTTCGTAATATGCTTGTTACTCATATATAAAAGGTGGATCTCACTGCTCCAACAGTTTTTCAGCCCTACAGCTGCATGTGCAGAAATACCAGAGCAGGAAAGATCATTGCGTCTTTCCCCTCCACTCCAGAGCAAGTCGACTAGTACTTGCGGGTCACTAAGGCTCTTGTTTGTACTTTGTATTTTATGAATCCTCCAACTATGGCTGGTTATCTTGTCATATATACTAATTTATAGGTTCATGTATTCAGATGTGTTTTCCTTATATTTTCAATTTTTTTTTAATGAAATGCCAGCTTTGCAAGATAACATTGTTTCTTATATTGTATCACAATGGTTAGCATGTCACAATGTTGTATTGCATTGGTTCGCAATATTTGTGTTGATCAGCAGTTTTGTATGTTCTTTGAAGTAAATGAATTAATTGGAGCAGATCCACCTGTGTAGGAGACTTGAGAATGGTCACATTCTGATACAAATGTGAGCTAATGGGAGACCATTTCATTTCTGAGTACTGCAATGAGACACAAAGGGGCGAATTTATATTACCATTTACAGAGCCTGATCTCTGATGATTTTTGTTCTTTTCCACACTGCATGGAAAATTGGGCATCGGGGCAGGCAGGACGAAACACCATATTGACTATAGTCTCTGCCGTGTTTACTATATCTCTGCTGTATTTACTATAATCTCTGCTGTGTTTACTATAGTCTCTGCCAAAAAAACAGCGGAGGTATAGCTAAAATCTCTCCCAAGACAGACATTGTCAAAACAGGTCCAAACTGGAATATATCCCTTCCGGATCTATTAGGAGACCAGAACTTCTTTGTAGATTTAGCATGATGTGCGCGGGTGGTAGGGGGGATATTAAGAGTGGAGTTCAAAATGCCATACTTAATAAATTCTTCCCAAAGTATTCATATGCATCAGCTTGGTCTCTCCCAGTCATAGATTTCAAAATAGACTGTGCGCTGTTCAAGCTCTTTTCAAGAAGCACAAAAACAAGCAAAGTTATGAACTGCAGACGCAGCAGTTAGAATGGGAATTTTTTGTAGCAGATGAAAGAACACATCATGCTAACTTCACTTTATGACTGGAAGATGTCCAGCAGTGCCTGCAGCTTAGAACTTACAGAAACTAGTGGGACCCAGGTATACACAATCAACAATATTGAGTTAAGAATCAAAAGACTGAAGATATGGGGCGATGGTTGTCAAACTCAGGACTAGTCACATTAGGGGAATTGTAGCCAACATGGGGAAATATAAGTATTAGGGGAATCCCAAGCATTTTGAAAAAAAGATGCTGCACCAGCTGTGATCATCTCTATTTACTTTCAGGTGCTGCAAGAGGAGCTGCAATCTTTTAATAGTGAACTGTCTCAGACTCAAACAGCTGCCTCCATATTTCCTGTATGTTGATGTTCTCCAGTTGCATGGTCCCTTCATAATGAGTGCTAAGAATCCCAGGTAAGCCAAATAAAATACCTAAGACCGTGACCAATTGAAAAGAGAACCTGAAATCAGGCCATTATTCCACTCCTCTGCTTAAGTACAATCAGCCCTTACAGTACAGCCCAGCTACAGACTAGTCCCAGTAATCTGAAGGGGGCGTCTGTCCCTTCACTAAAAAGTTCTCTATTCCAGCCCATTGGTATCTGTCCCTCAGATTCCTCCTTAGATTCCTTAGGTTGATGATGACCTGCCACCTACCAGCACTCAACATAGGAAGCATCAGATCATGCATAGACTCTCATCGCAGCTTCTACTGCAGGCTGTGAACGTATCTCCTCTGGGGGATGCTAGTCAGACAGTAAAGCAGCAACTTGAGCTTCAGGCATTGTTCACTCAAAACATGACACAACTGATTTGATAAAAGCATTGAGAAAAGATGTTAAATAGGATGCTTACCTCTTTGATAAAAGTTTTGTTTTGTTCCCTATGTATGCAGCCCTACTGTAAAACTGAAGAAAAAAGGTACAGTCCAGCTTCCAACGAAAAAGCAAAATGGTGCATTAAAAATCCACTTTATTGAGAAAAAAATATTAACATGTTAAAAACATGATAGGACGTCCATGAAAAAGAAACTGACGGGTTTCGGGCGGACAAACGTGTCCGTGCAGCCACGAATCGCTACCCATATGCTCTTATAGGTGAGCTGAAATATTTTTTCTTTTTTCTACTGTCAAACTCTGTGTGCGCAGAGAAGATTCTTCTGCTCCTTCTGCTTCAAAGTGGAGCTATGTCTATAGAATGAACAGGCCACCTTCCACAACTTCTGATGGAAGCCACCATGCATGAGCTTGTGTCAAGGACCTCTATAGATAGAACACAGTGCTGTATGGAGGTAAAAGGCATAACACAGCTTCCAAGCTGTGACAAATAAATAAAATGTTTTATAACTGCTAAAAGGAAACTAGTAGTAAGTTTGCAATTTTGCCATATAAACAACAATTGCTAATTGTATTCTTTGTGCGGCCAATATTGAATAGACCAAACAGGTCTATTTCACTATTCTAATATCCTCTCTCTCTAACAATTGTAAAGGCTTCTTTGATACTCTTCATTCCTTACCAACACCAAAGATTTAGCCAGTTGTTACAAACCTTGGGGCTGGAGATCTGGGCACCTACTTTAAAGATAAAATTGACTGCATTCACAAGGAAATCATTTCCCAATCTCTTCGCTCCACTACTTCACTGTGTTTGCTCTCTTTCTTTGAGCCAGTCACAGAGGATGAAGTGTCCAGGCTCCTCTCCTCTGCTCGCCCCACTACCTGCATCAATGACCCCATACTCTCACATGTCATACAGTTTCTCTCCCCTGTGGTCACTTCTCACCTCTCTAAAATCTTAAACCTCTCTCTCTTCTGCTGTCTACCTCTCTTCCTTTAAGCATGCTGTTGTCACTCCATTACTAAAGAAAGCTTCTCTAACTACCTACCAGTATCTAATATCCCTTTCATCTCCAAACTCCTGGAACGCCTGGTCTATATCTCAGCTAACTCTGGTTTCTGCTGTATGCACTCTCCTGAAACTACTTTTTCTAAAGTCTCCAATGTTATCCTCACTGCTAAATCAAAAGGGCACTAATTCTATCCTGGGACTTTTGGTTCTCTTGGTGGCGTTTGATGCTCTGGACCACTAATTTCTCCTCAGGATGCTTTGCTCCATTGGCCTAAAGGCACTGCACTCTCTTGGTTTTCTTCTAATCTCTCCGTCTGCACATTCAGTGTTTCCTTTTCTGGGTCTCTCTCTTCTCCTCTTCCTCTCACTGTCGGGGTTCCTCAAGGCTTAGACTTCGGTCCTCTTCTTATTTCCCTCTACATTGCCTCCATTGGAAAAAACATCTGCAGATTTGTTTTTTAGTATCATTAAACATACAGTTTAAATCAATCACCCTCATCCACAAAGTTCATCATAATGCTACACCTGTCTACCTCTCCTCTCTTATCTCTGTCTATTGCCCAACCCGTGCTTATCAATCCACAAGTGATCTGAGATCATTCTCTTGCTCAATTTAAACTTCCCACTCACATCTCCAGGACTTCTCCCAAGCTGCACCAATTCTCTGGAATGTCCTACCACCGTCTATCAGACTAATACCCAATCTCCAAAGCTTCAAACGTGCCCTTAAAACTCATTTACTTAGTCAGGCCTATCACACTTGCTAACTGCATGCAACTTTAACTGTTTATTAACCAATACTTTGTACTCCCCCCGTCTGTTATCCAGCAAACTCCAGGTCGTCAACCCTTTGACTTTGAACTTCGTATATAACATGGCAACTAGTGGCTGGTTCAAGCAGCAGCAATTTGATTTATTGGATTATTTTTATTCCATTCCCTTATAAAGAATGGCTGGATCATTATACAAGCTCTTATACCTCATGTGTCACCCGCTTCATCCTCATAGATTGTAAGCTCCTGAGAACAGGGCCCTCACTCCTATTGTTTCATATGACTGCTATTACTCTTTAATGTCTTCTTTTATTTATATATGTTCTCCAGAATCTGTATAGTGCTACAGGATTTTATGGCGCTATACAAAGATTATTATTACCTGGTTAAAAAAGAGTGGTGTCTGATATTGATATCCACTTTTTGATATCCAATAGTGTAAGCTAATAAATGTAAGAAAATGTCATTGTTTAAAGCTATAATATCATATTGAATGTTGACCCAAAGACAAATAGAAACTTTATCTAACATTTATGTAAATGAACCTCAGAGGCTACTGGGGCATGGAGTAGATACACAATGATGCCTTTAGCCTGTGAAGTCTCACCTCTACGCACATCCCTGCGGCGCTCTTCAGTCTGTGCCCACGCATGTGAAGTAGCTTCCGTCTCACTGTCGAGATGAACTGTCTAAGTTTTGTAGATCTTTTATTAAAATATATAATATAAAACATAATAAAAACACAAAACATAAAACAAAACATTATGTACAACATATACAAAATATTTACAACAACTCACCTGCTGGTCCAGCCTCATTCACACCTAGCCAACATAAGATATCATTAACATATATGAACATAAACACACCCTCCACCCTCTAATAACAGACCACCCCACACAAATAACACATCCTACACCCAAAAACATTTATTTTTTTATTTTTTTATTTTTTTACACATTTAAATTTTTTTTTTAATTAAACAAAATGGACCCTATACTAAACTGAATTCCATGCCCACTCCCTCCCTCAGACACTAGTCTAATGTCCCAAGTTTGCATTAAGAAGTCCAGACCAGTGTCCAATCCAGTGTCCAATCAGTTCCAAAATCCCACCACCATCACCCCCTCCCAACCTAACATTATATCCCAGACCACACTATATACAATATATAGATACAATATAAACACTATTTACAACATGATGAAAATATAACACAATCATATAAACCAACCACATAAAGCCCAGGTTCGGCGCCTGCAAGCCCCTACATCACTACATGCTCAGAACACAAAACAAAAATCTACTGTGCAGCATCAGCCCAACACCAGGAGAGGAGATGACAGACTAAGGGACACTAAAGGAGAACCCTCTCCAAAGGAGAGAGGCCCTCCCCGTGCTCAGCCTCTCATACTCCAGAGAGCGCACCTTCACCAGGTCACCCAGAATGTTTCTAACCATCTCATCCATCGGGAGGATTTAACGCTGCGTCGATACTAAGCACTGTGCGTTCCAGGTGTGGTACCTGACCACTAGACTAACTAGAAATAAAGTGCAGCAGTCCCGGCCACCCAGGCCTCTGAATGCTTCATAGGCCCACTCCGCATAGGAGAGACCGGCCAACCCAGGCCAATGGATGGAAGCGCTCACCCGGTTGTACACCTCTGT
This sequence comes from Engystomops pustulosus, assembly GCA_019512145.1. NCBI lineage: Eukaryota > Metazoa > Chordata > Amphibia > Anura > Leptodactylidae > Engystomops > Engystomops pustulosus. Next base: position 160,287 of record WNYA01000163.1, on the reverse strand, counting down.
GTTAAAGGGACAATGAAGCAGAAAGTGGTCCATGCTCTCCAGCAGGCCACCAAACTCCTGCCAGGGACAACCCCTTTCCTCAGAGCTCCTACACTTCAGATTGTCCCTCACACACAGCTTTCCATGATTCTGTTCAAAAGACCTAAACCCACCCCCAGATCCCGACTTGGGCAATCCCTGAGTTCCAGAGGCTTCTGGAAATGAGTCAACAGAACCCTCCTGTCAAGGAGTTTCCTCCACATGGTGATCTCCCACATTCCTAGACCCCACCGGCGAATCACCTTCAGAACCGGGGTAGCATAAACCGGAAGATGCCCATGCAGTGTGCGAAGATCCTTCACTCTGTAAAGCGCTCCACGGATGTGGCGAGAGATGAGACTACAGGGGCTACAGGGACATGGTGTAGTCATAGCCCCTGGCGCTAGGCCAATAGCCTCTGAGGTTCATTTACATAAATGTTAGATATTTTTTATTTAGTTAGTTAGGGGGAAAGGATTAGGTACAGGCAGTGTAGGGCTTAGAAGATAAAAATGAATCTACCATCAGGAATTGCTGGTGGTAGATTTCCTCTAAAGGGGTTTGCCCATAAAAGAGCATTCTCAGATTTTAATGCTCTAGTAAAGTTTACACAATAAAGATAATTTTTAACCCCCATACATTACAATTTTACTTAGTTTTATTGCTCTTTTTGGTCCTATTACCTAGTCTTGGTCAAGGCTGTAGATGAGCAGACATTTCATGACCCATCTGTGCTATGAGATGCTGCGTTCTGACACTGTGCTTATCGGGGTCCAGGGTTTATCTACACTTTCATTTAGTTTCTAAACAGTCTACTAGTTTCTGACTTAAGAGAGATGAGGCATGTCAGAGTCACGAGATGGATATAAGAAGCAATGAAACACTCAGCTCTGCTATCTCCCCTATAAAACACACAGTCAGCTCTGCCTCCCTCTTCTCTCAGATCAAGACCTTATCTTGTCTGTTGCTAGTAGAGTAAGTCTCTGCACTCTGCTGCAAGATGCAGAGAGCACTGCAGCATGCAGAAAAGAGAAGCTATTCATGCTAGAGTAATCTATCCGACCATAGTCAAGAGTTTACGGCTGGATCCAGGGACAACCAAGTTGTGAACACCAGGACTGATAGAGAATGGTTGGAATTATATCTGTGAAATTCTGTATTTTTGTTAATAACACTAGATTAGAGAATGTGTTATTTTGTTATCCAGAGTATTTTTAAGAATCTTTGTGGAAATACCTCTTTAAGATCAGGGCCTTGTCTGGAGAGGAGTCCTTTTGGAACACTTAGGGCCTTCCTATTGGCATGAAGTTGGAGCCTTACAATTGAGTAACATTAACATAACCTTTTACAGCATATGAGGGGCCACGCACAGTCCTAGAAAACAGTTCTATATATTATTAGCCCACTAAATTGTACAGTAGGCACTGTTTTTTTCAGTAGTGTTATCAAGGCTGTAACAAAACTCAGATTTATCAGACAATCTGCCTAAATCATCTTGCTTTATACTATGCTGTCTACATTTTATTTTTGACAAGCATGCTGTAAATTTTATCCTCTGTATATGTGTATAGGTCCAAATCCAAATTCAGTCATTTGCATGGTATTTTTGAGTTATATAGTAAGGTGGAAGTCTAAGAAATTGTATCATCTCTTAGCTCTGTGCAGCAGCATTATGTCTCATCCCCTATTTACCACATCATGTCACCATTTGTCAAGCCGGTTCACACTAAGGAATTGAAACTGTTCTCAGAAAAAAAATTCTGTTCACGATTTACCAGTCTTGGCTTGTTTGCTGCTTTCCTAGATTTATTTCTGCTTGTGTTCATCTATGTGCTTTTCTTGCAGGATTTACTTTGGCAATAGTCCACTGTGTAAGAGTTAATTCAATATGCAGCATTACCTCTCAACGTTAGATAAAGTAATGAGGCGAGAGATTTAACCCATTCTGTCCTTAACATTTGTGTTGTGCTGTCTTTGGCAGATCATATTTGGAATGAACCTGCTTTATAATATATGTCTGTTACCTCTGGGTCTGTACTGTCAGCACGATATAGTTATTTATTTCCTCAAGTAAGAAAATATTTTATCTACTGAGCTAAGTTTTATGTACATATAACTATACAAGTATTAGATAAATATTAAGCATATATGGGTGATAAACTGGACTTTGTACCTGATAAAGGTTTTTTGGCCCCAAATGCATTATGTCCTGACAAAATCCTCTGTGTAGTCCCAGGGGTTGGGCTTTGGTTTAGATGCAATTCTCTGTGCTTAGAGAAGGCAGCAGACAGATTTGCAATGCTGGTGTAATAGGCTTCTGCAACCTGTCTTTAGTGAAATTAGGTCACTGGTGACAAGTTCCCTTTAATCTAGACATTTTCTTCCTTAGAAGAATGTCACTAGACAAATTTGGGCTATATGTACTAATATGTATATTACTTAGCTGAAATGTAAACCAAACTGTCTAAATATATGCCAAATGTATCTAAGCTTTATAGTTTTCTTGTCACTTTTCCTTGTCCTCAATATCTGATTCTTTGTCAGTAGCGGCTCAACTAAAAGCTAATCAGACCAGTGTGGTGATCAGTAGTAACCAGCTCCTGCCACTGCCCTGAGAATGGAGATATCTACTAGAAGGAAATTGTCCCTGCCACAGAAGTTTAGAATGCTAAATATTAAAGGGCTGGTTCAGTAACAACAATTTTTTCCCTAACTGTGGTAGACCCCCATTAACTGTGACTCATTAGAGACCAAAAACCTTTGACAACCATAAAATAAATTATATCAGGCCAAAATTTAAAAAAACATATGACCCCCTAGAACAGTGATGGTGAACCTTTTAGCGACTAAGTGCCCAAACTGCAACCCCAAACCCTCATTTATCGCGAGGTGCCAACCAAAAATTAAAGCAATAACTTATTGCTGCCTGTTCTTCAACAATGTTCAATCATCCTGGCCTCCTGAGGACAGCAACACAGTAGAAAGGAGGGAAAATTTTCATCATTGTAGCTTCTTTCCAGTGTCCCTCTGTACAAAGAGAATCATGGGGCCAGCAGGAGGTTCTCCATAGATAATTAGGCCCTGTCTAAACATTCTCCCTCTTCCTACAATCCCAAGTAAGTCACTTTAAAATATGACTGAAAGCAGCATCTTTGCTTCCAAGTTGCTTGGAACTGCAGGAAGATTCTTTGAGTCCTGTCTGGTGTGCTGGGGTGATGGCCCGGGTTCCCAAAGAAAGGGCTCGGAGTGCCGCACCCGTGCCATAGGTTCGCCACCACTGCCCTAGAAGGTCGTAAGACGGACGGTAAAACAACACACAGAAAATTATGCTATGCCATTATTTTTTTCCCATCACCAAGGTGATAAATTGTATCTTTGAGTGGTACCATTTGGTGGAACATATCACTTTATTACCTCTTTTCCACAAACCTACTAAATATGTATAGTTTTTTACTGTTGTATATACAATACATCTGTGTGTGTTTTAAAATACTTTTTAATAATTTTAACCAATTCCAGCACTGATGTAATCTACATTTGCATTCAGAATTGAAAACATATTTCATGTTATTTCTTAAAATATGTATTTTATTCCCTTTGTGTTCTTCAGGTTTTAAACTTGGGTAACTAAAGTGGCAAAGAAAAAAAAACACAGTATAAAGCTGAGCCCCAAGCAGTAATAATAACATTTTCATAGTATTAATTTTTTCTCGTTGTCTACATAGGAGAGATGCACAAAACAGCAGCGTGGGAGTGTGTGTACAGCAGCAGATACTCTCCCATAGAGTTTCTTCATTGTTTTGTAGATTTCAAAAGAATAAAAGAACAATGTAATTATTGTGATTATTTCCAGGCTGCAGCTGGCTAGACTGTTGCTGAGGCAGACACAGGGCAGTAATGAAATAACGTTCTTACACCACTGTGTACAGCATTGTAAACCTGCTCAAAAATGGCACATGCTGAATTCATATGAGTATTTTGGTGCCAATCACTGGGGCAATGTTAACCCATTAGCTATGAGAAGACATACAGTACGCTTCTTGCTGCCCAAAAATGCATCATGGGCTATTGTAGCACTTTGCTGCGGAGTGTGTGCTATGTTAGATGCTGAAAACAGCAATGCCTCTGCATACCATCTGCTGTGAAGTCATTTTGGTAATAGGGAACTTGCGGTACATTTTTTAATGCTTGTTCGACTTAGCTGTCAGGGACAGTTATCAATGACAATTTGTATATATGCCATCCTGATGTATCTGCATTCACTACTTAGCCTACAGAATGCCCTCATCTTTATGTATTTGTACATAAAGTATTATAAATGATGGCTGCAGTTCCATTCACTCCTTATCAAGTGGAAAGTCTCAAATCATAACAGTAACGACAGTGAAAGTGGCAGTTTCCACCTCATTAACTTGTCTCTTTTTTGTGATATATTTTTCTATGAGATAAGCGAGTAACTTCTTCCTTCACTCTCCAAATCATGAATATTATTCATAAAAATACAATCTTTTCTTAATTCGCTGTAATTGATTTATTATTTTAGAGTATTACCAACATGTTTCTATTGACAGAATATCCACCATGAGTTAATAAATGGAATCTGTTAGCGGCTTTGACCATATAAATCTGCAGACAATGTAAGGTAGCAGCTTTGTGTTGTCAGAAGCAGCAGAACTGGAACAGGAAAAGTGCATTTATAATTCAGGATTGTAGCTGGACTTTTTTGCAAGATCTCTTCACTGAACACAGCACAGCCTCTTTCCCACAAGTAATTGCTCTACTATTTCAGCAACTGAAAGTAAAAGGGAGGGATTGTGAATGGATCTCACAATTAGGGCACCATAGTCCTCTGAATAATGCTACAATCCTGGAATATAAATGCATTTTCTACATTCCTGCTGCTACTAACAACACACATAAAGATATTCTTACATTGATCTCCAGGACCAATAACTTAAACTGTCTGCAGCTTTGTGTTTTGACTTTGTGGAACTTCCGTCATTGTACTGCATCTATGGAGCTCAGCCACAGTGATCTAGGGGCTCTTTTTTACCTCTCTCACCAAGGCTCTTCACCCATGATCGCTTAGTTTGGATGGACAGCAATGTCAAGGAACAGTTGTGGTCTTCCCAAATTTTTCCACTGACAAAAAATAGTGCATCCATATGCACATGCACAAACCGCTCAGCCAATTCGGGTCAGTGTTACTGCTTGTATAGAGTTCTAGTGCAGAGCAACACAGGTGAGACACAGAGCACTGAGCACTCAGAAAGAAAAGGATATATTAAAGTTGCGTACACAAGTGGCATTAACACATGTGGTTTTAAACAGATCAGAACAGCTGAGAAGAGATTTGCCTGATTACATAGCTGTTAACATTGCATTTACAAAATGCATGTGTTGATGTAATGTTAACACATGAGATAAAATAGTGTTAACATCTGCTATCATAGTGTTAACGTAGTTTCAACACACATGGGATTTTGCCATTATACTCTATAGAAGCTGCCTCATCTCTGCACACTACACCTTTGCTGTGCAATGAGATCTGCTCAAAGAGGTTTCTCTGTGGCACACACTGTGCTGTGTGTGCAGGATTTGATGCCATTCGTTAGAACTGATGGGGAGTCTGAGCTCTGTCTTTATTTTTGCCCTCAAACATTCATTTATACTTTTTACTATAATAATAATAATTCTTTATTTATATAGTGCCTACAGATTACGCAGAGCTTGCCAAATTGGTCCCTGTCCATATAGGGCTCACAATCTAATCAACCTATCAGTATGTTTTAGAGTGTGGGAGGAAACCGAAGTACCCAGAGGAAACCCATGTAAACACAGAGAGAACATACAAACTCTTTGCAGATATTGACCTGGGTGATAAGTCACATGCTCATGACATGATCGCTGGTCCTGGAGCTGCCGCGAGCTTTTACTGATAAGGAGAGTGCATGTGCTATCAACCCTTCCCAACAACAACCACCCGCCCTCCTCTCCTATATGTAGCTACGGAATCAAATGGCAACCCAACCAAGTCAGACAGCCAGAGAGATAGGGTACGGCTAGCTTCCAGCCGGTTAGCTGACAAATGGCTGCAGATCTAGAAGACCTTGAAAACTGATCAAACTGACCTCTGATGACTTCACCGTTGGCACCCGTTGGCATTTAAAGATGGCAGCGCCTACTGGCAGCACTGTATGGGTTCAACCGTGGCACTTATCAGGTTAAAAAATATATAGATTTATATCTATATCTACACAATATCTGTATTTTATGACAAAAAAAAGAAAAGTTTGTATGCCAATTTCAAAGTATACTGAGGGTACAGAGCTGGGAAAAAACTAAAAACTTGTAAAAAGCAGAGGATACAACTGACATACACTAACCTGATGTCTCCATTTGACACTTAACATGAAAAGCTGGTGCTTAAAGGGAACCTGTGATCAGAAATGGGCCTTATACGCCACTACTAGTATGTTGTCAAGCAGCTTAACACCTTGCAGATCATGTTTCTTTCATGACCCAGTGTGGTTCCGTCATGCAGAAAATCAACTTTGAAGTGAGATGTAAACGGGTTGGTTTGATCTCTGTGTAAAAGCATAAATCTAAAGGCAGAATACAGAAATCCATGTAACAATTTAAGAATTATGCCATACACATAAATCAAATTGGAGACTGTTTTTAAAATAGTGACAGAACTTGTCCTGCAACAGTTTTGATACATGTTCTCCATTGTCTTTATTATATTTTAAAGGACATTTGACGTTACCATCTTTCTATCACCGTCTTAGATGACAGCGAAGAGTCAGGAAATGAGGAATGAATATGTTCAGATTCAAGGCTGTTGCATCATAAAATTGAATTCCTACTTGGTCTATTATACTACTCTCATTGCTGCAAGGTGGATAAAAAAACAGAAGCACACAGTGGTACAGTAATGGGGAACATTCAATGGGCATTGTATTACCAAACTGTAATGAGCGGTGCATGTGGCTAAATCTAACATATTGAGATAAGGAAATATTTCTCAGGGAAAATGATCTACAGAAAAGGCCTCCCCAGGTGGTACAATTTATTTCACTGGAAATAAATGTCAGCGTGATCTGATTGTAACACATTCTTCCCATGCACATGCAGGACAACGTATGCTTGTTTAGTTCCTCTACTGTGGAAGAAGCGCCATTCTTTCACAGTGCTGAAGACACAAAGGATGTTTGACTGTAGGAGCTGAGGGTTTATCTGTCAGAGGGGATTTATTACTGTTTAGCCCTCTCTCTGGTTTCCCACTGACACATAATGTACATGAGGCCAGGGGATGACAGATTTTAGAGAGCAGTCAGCAGTAGTGGAATAATTGTACTAAGATACATGGAAGAAAAAAGTATAACCTAAAATGATTTACTCTGTGGGTTTAGAATATTCCATTACTGTTGCACATTTTAATTGTGGAATGCAAAGGTTGTAATTGACAACCCCCCCCCCCCCCCCCCCCCCCCCCCCCAGGGCCGCATAGCAATTGAGGCATTTTTGGCTGCTCTGTGAGGTACTCCATCCTGCTGTCCGATAAAGCAGAAGGTATGTCCCGAATTTCAATTCATTTTCTCCCTGCTCCACCAGCATCAGCCCAACACCAGGAGCGGAGATGACAGACTAAGGGACACTAAAGGAGAACCCCCTCCAAAGGAGAGAGGCCCTCCCCGTGCCCAGCCTCTCATACTCCAGAGAGCGCACCTTCACCAGGTCACCCAGAATGTTCCTAACCACCTCATCCACCGGGAGGATTTTACGCTGCGTCGATACTAAACACCGTGCGTTCCACGTGTGGTACCTGACCACTAGACTGACTAGGAATAACGTGCAGCGGTCCCGGCCACCCAGGCCTCTGAATGCTCCATAGGCCCACTCCGCATAGGAGAGACCGGCCAACCCGGGCCAATGGATGGAAGCGCCCACCCGGTTGTACACCTCTGTGTTAAAGGGGCACTGAAGCAGGAAGTGGTCCATGCTCTCCAGCAGACCACCGCACTCCTCCCGGGGACAACCCCTTTCCTCAGAGCTCCTACACTTCAGATTGTCCCTCACACACAGCTTTCCATGGAAGCAGCGCCAAGTCACGTCCCAAAACTTCAAGGGGATCCTGATGGAATTCAAAAGACCCCAAGATCCCGACTTGGGCAATCCCTGAGGGCCAGAGGCTTCTGGAAATGGGTCAACAGAACCCTCTTGTCAAGGACTTTCCTCGACATGGTCCTGATCTCCCACATTCCCAGACCCCACCGGCGAATCACCTTCAGAACCGGGGTAGCGTAAGCCGGAAGATGCCCATGCGGTGTACGAAGATCCTTCACTTGCCCTCCTGTCTCCCATTCCTGGAAGAAAGGCCTAAACCATCCCCTGCAGGAGTATACCCACGGAGGAGCCCTCTCTTTCCAGAGGTTTGCAACATTGATCTTAAGAAAGGTATTCACTAGGAACACCACAGGGTTGACCATACACAACCCTCCTTGTCTCCTCGTGCGGTAAGTAACCTCCCTCTTGATAAGGTTCAGCCTATTCCCCCATAACAGCTGGAAGAACAGACTGTAGACCCGAGTCCAGAGGGGTTCTGGCAACATGCACACACTGCCCAGATAAATCATCAACGGGAGCAGGTAGGTTTTGATCAGATTAACCCTTTCTCTGAGGGTCAAAGACCAACCCTTCCACTGGTCCACCCTCTGAGCGGCGATCTTAAGCCTGCCGTCCCAGTTTTGCATGGGGTAATCCCCCTGGCCAAATTCGATGCCGAGAACTTTGGCAGAGTCCTGGGGCCCTGGAAGAGTGTCCGGGAGATCAAAACCTGGACCTCCCTCTCCCAGCCAGAGACTCTCACACTTATCCCGGTTGATCTTGGACCCAGAAGCCTCTGAGTAGCGGTCAACCTCTGACATCACCCATTGCGCCTCCCCTCCCGAGGACACGAAAACGGTGACATCATCGGCATACGCTACCACTCTAAGAGTGGCTTCCGGTGCTGCCCGATCCATCCCGACTCCCACCAACGGCCCACGATCAACCCTCCTAAGGAATGGGTCAATCGCGAACACGTATAAAAGTGGGCTCAGAGGACAACCCTGGCGAACACCAGACCCGACCTCAAAAGAGCGGCCAATCCAACCGTTCACAAGCGGGAAACTCTCTGCCCCTGCGTACAAAACCTTAAGCCAATTGACAAACCCACCCGGCAGGCCATACCTCAGAAGGACAGACCAGAGGTACTCGTGGTTAACCCGATCAAACGCTTTTGCCTGATCCAAGGACAGCAAGTACCCCTTCCAGTTACCAGCCCTGCCCTGCTCCACTGCCTCCCGGACACAGAGCACAGCACTAAATGTACTGCGGCCTGGAACAGAGCAGTGCTGGGTCCCCGAAAGGAGCCGGGGCGCAAACTGCACCAGCCGATTAAACAGCACCTTTGCCAAAACCTTTCTGTCCGTATTGAGAAGCGCTATGGGACGCCAGTTCTCAATACGAGATCGGTCCTTACCCTTTGACAGAATGATCAGGGCTGACCTCCTCATTGACTTCGGCAGAGCGCCCGAGGAAAGACACTCATTGAATACCTCAGTCAAGAGGGGAACCAAGGCGTCCTTAAAGGTCTTATAAAACTCGGATGTTAAGCCCCTAATATCCCTCATTTACGCATATTCTATATTCACAAAGGTCCACTGCAGGAGTATACCCACGGAGGAGCCCTCTCTTTCCAGAGGTTTGCAACATTGATCTTAAGAAAGGTATTCACTAGGAACACCACAGGGTTGACCATACACAACCCTCCTTGTCTCCTCGTGCGGTAAGTAACCTCCCTCTTGATTAGGTTCAGCCTATTCCCCCATAACAGCTGGAAGAACAGACTGTACACCCGAGTCCAGAGGGGTTCTGGCAACATGCACACACTGCCCAGATAAATCATCAACGGGAGCAGGTAGGTTTTGATCAGATTAACCCTTTCTCTGAGGGTCAAAGACCAACCCTTCCACTGGTCGACCTTCTGAGCGGCGATCTTAAGCCTGCCGTCCCAGTTTTGCATGGGGTAATCCCCCTGGCCAAATTCGATGCCGAGAACTTTGGCAGAGTCCTGGGGCCCTGGAAGAGTGTCCGGGAGATCAAAGCCTGGACCTCCCTCTCCCAGCCAGAGACTCTCACACTTATCCCGGTTGATCTTGGACCCAGAAGCCTCTGAGTAGCGGTCAACCTCTGACATCACCCATTGCGCCTCCCCTCCCGAGGACACGAAAACGGTGACATCATCGGCATACGCTACCACTCTAAGAGTGGCTTCCGGTGCTGCCCGATCCATCCCGACTCCCACCAACGGCCCACGATCAACCCTCCTAAGGAATGGGTCAATCGCAAACACGTATAAAAGTGGGCTCAGAGGACAACCCTGGCGAACACCAGACCCGACCTCAAAAGAGCGGCCAATCCAGCCGTTCACAAGCGGGAAACTCTCTGCCCCTGCGTACAAAACCTTAAGCCAATTGACAAACCCACCCGGCAGGCCATACCTCAGAAGGACAGACCAGAGGTACTCGTGGTTAACCCGATCAAACGCTTTTGCCTGATCCAAGGACAGCAAGTACCCCTTCCAGTTACCAGCCCTGCCCTGCTCCACTGCCTCCCGGACACAAAGCACAGCACTAAATGTACTGCGGCCTGGAACAGAGCAGTGCTGGGTCCCCGAAAGGAGCCGGGGCGCAAACTGCGCCAGCCGATTAAACAGCACCTTTGCCAAAACCTTTCTGTCCGTATTGAGAAGCGCTATGGGACGCCAGTTCTCAACACGAGATCGGTCCTTACCCTTTGACAGGATGATCAGGGCTGACCTCCTCATTGACTTCGGCAGAGCGCCCGAGGAAAGACACTCATTGAATACCTCAGTCAAGAGGGGAACCAAGGCGTCCTTAAAGGTCTTATAAAACTCGGATGTTAAGCCATCCGGACCCGGCGATTTCTTGAGGGCGAGCCCTTCAATCGCCCGGCTGACTTCCTCTTCCCTGATCACTTCGGTCAAAACATCAAGAGAGGGGTCTACTCCTGGCTCAGGGACAGTTTCAGCCAGGAAACCCGACATCACATCCCGATCTAGATCCTTCCTGCCCAAGAGGTGCGAGTAGAAGGATCTGACGACCTCCAGAATCCCTGATCTGGACCTTTTCAGGGATCCCGTACTGTCAACCAGTCCCGTGACAACTTTACCATTCACTGACATCTTGCAGTTTCTGTAAGGGTCGGGCGAGCGGTATTTCCCGTAATCCCTCTCAAAAACCAAAGATGCGTGTCTATCGTACTGACACCTCTTCAGCAAGGATTTCACTCTGGAGATGTCCTCACGACTACCTCCAGTCGAGACGAGATGCTCGAGTTTCCTCCTCAGGCCCTGATACAGGCGGTACCTGTCCAGGCTCCTGAGGCTCGAGAGCTGGCGGAAGAATCTCGCCACCCTTTTCTTGAGCATCTCCCACCACTCTGACTTACTGCTACAAAGGCCCATAAGGGGTTGCCCCAGGGAGATCCGCTATAGCAGCCTCTCCCTCATCTTTTCTTGCCAACACCACCCTGCTGGAGACCTGCCAGGCTGTAGGACAGCCCTCCGGTTCCCCCGTACCAAGCACCGTGACAACAGCGTGCTTAGGCCGCAACTGCCAGCCACTCCGGTACCGCGGGCCCCGGCTGACTCCAGGCCTCCCCTTTAAGGCTAGGCCCCGGTGGGGGATGTTGCACATGTCTGGTATCCCCGTAATCGTATCGACCCATAGAATAAAGATAACATGATTATTAGTCTATACGGTGAACACCAAAAAAAAAAGAGTAAAAAATCCAGTACAGAATTGATGCTTTTCTACTCCTGCCCTCAAAAAAAGTTCCTAAATTTTCAACAATAGGTGATACCAACCCCAAAATGGTAACAATGGAAAAAGCATCTCATCGCGCAAAAAAAATGGCATCACATGGCCCCAATAACGCAAAAGCGAAAATTTTATAGCCTTCAAAAGGGGCCAATGAGGAAACTAAAATCCTGGCAGCTGCAGGACGCTCCTTCCCTTCTGCGTCTCGCTGTGCGCCCATAAAACAAGTAACGGCCACATGTGGGGGGTCTTTGTACTCAGGAGAAATTGCAGAACAAATTGTGTGGTGGGTTTTCTCTTTTTATATTTTGGAAATGTGTAAATTTTAGGGCTAAATGAACGTATAAGGGAACAATTTGACCATTCTAAATTTCACCTCCATTTTGATTCAATTACTATGAAGATCTCAAGGGGTTAACAATCTTCGTAAAAGCTGTTTCTGATAGCTTGAGGGGTGCAGATTTGAAAATGGGTTGGTTATATAGGGGGTTTTGATGCTAAATATGTAAAATTTCATTCCAAACTGTATTTATCCCCAAAATAGTCAATTCTGAAAATCCGGAAAAGCGATATTCTATTTGTAAGCCGCGTGACATCAAAATAAATTATCCAGACATTTCAGAAATTATGAAAATGTAAAGTAGACAAATGGGAAATGTTATTCAGCAACTTATTTAGGTGGTAAATCGATCTGTCTGGAAACGCAATGATTTTGAATTTCGAAAATGGCAAATTTTTCAAAAAATTTATCATATTTTCTTTTTTTTTGTAAATAAACGCAAAACTTATCAGCCAAAATTTACCACTAAAATGAAGTACAACATGTGGGGAAAAAACTATCTCAGAATCGTTTTGGTAAGTAACAGTGTACAAAAGTTATAACCATATAAAGAGACGCAGGTCAGAATCCAAAAAATCGGGCTGAGCCTTAACCTGCAAAATGGCTGCGTCCTTAAGGGGTTAACCTATGTAAACACCTGAACATACCTTAAAAATGATAGCGGCACAAATGAAAATTTTTGCTGCACAAACCAGCACAAACGTAGCACTAACGTTTGACACCAGTTTTGTTTGATTCGGTTAATGTGGGGGGGCTACTTGAACTTTTGACCTTTCATTTTTTGTTCATTTATTCAAAACAAAAGTAGCACAAACAAAAAATTGAGCAGCACAAACCAGCACAAACGTAGCAGAATTGTTCGCCACCAGGTTGGTTTGGTTTGGGCAATGTGGGGGGGCTGGTTGACCTCTGATGAACTCTGGAAACTTTCATGAATATGTTAAAAACGATAGCGGCACAAACGAAAATTTCTGCTGCACAAACGTAGCACAAACGTTTGACACCAATTTTGTTTGATTTGGACAAGGTGGGGGGGCCTACTTCACTCAGGTTCACTATTCTGCTGGCGGTGCAGTCACTGTGTACATACATGACATTACTTATCCTGTACTGATCCTGAGTTACCTCCTGTATTATGCCCCAGAGCTACACTCACTATTCTGCTGCTGATGCAGTCACTGTGTACATACATGAAATTACTTATCCTGTACTGATCCTGAGTTACATCCTGTATTATACTCCAGAGCTGCACTCACTATTCTGCTGGTGCAGTCACTGTGTACATACATGACATTACTTATCACTGTACGATCCTGAGTTACATCTGTATTATACTCCAGAGCTGACTCAATATCTGCTGCTGGTGGCAGTCACTGTGTACATACCGACATACTTATCCTGTACTGCCTGAGTTACATCTGTATTATACTCCAGAGCTGCACTCACTATCTGCTGCTGCGGTGCAGTCAAGTGTACATACATGACATATTTCCTGTACTGATCCTGCGTTACATCCTGTATTATACCAGAGCTGCACTCACTATTCTGCTGCTGGTGCAGCTCGACTGTGTACATACATGACATTACTATACTGTAGATCCTGAGTTACATCCTGTATTATACCAGCCGCTGCACTCACTATTCGTGCTGGTGCAGTCACTGGTACATACATGACATTACTTATCTGTACTGATCCTGAGTACATCCTATATATATCAGAGCTGCACTCATATTCTGCTGCGGGGCAGTCACTGTGTACATACCGTGACATTACCTTATCTCTGTATGCTCCTGAGTACATCGTATTATATCCAGAGCAGCACTCACTATTATGTGTGCTGGGCAGTCACTGTGTACATACAGGCCACACACTACTGTACTGAGCGAGTTAATCCTGTCTTATACTCCAGAGCTGCACTCACTATTCTGCTGCTGGTGACAGTCACTGTGTAAACATGACATTACTTATCCTGAGTATGCTCCTTGAGTTACATTCTGACTTATTAGAACTCCAGAAGCTGCAATCATCTATTGCTTGCTGGTGCAGTCACTTGTGTACATACATTATACCTGATACTACCGGATCCTGAGTTACATATCGTATTAACTCCAGAGCTGCACTCACATTCTGCTGCTGGTTGCAGTCACTGTACATCAGACATTACATTCCGTACTGATCCTGAGTACATCCTGTATTATTACTCCAGAGATGCCACTCAATTATGCTGCTGGGCAGTCTGTTACTACATGACATTACTTTCCTGTAATGATCCTGAGTTACTCTGTATTATACCCAGAGCTGCACTCACATTTCTGCTGGTGGCAGTCACTGTGTACATACATGACATTTTATCTATCCTGTACATGATCCTGAGTTACATCCTGTATTATACCCAGAGGCCGCACTCTATTCTGCTGCTGGTGCCGTCACTGTGTTAATACATGACATACTTATCCTGTACTGATTCCTAGTTACATCCTGTATTATCTTCCAGAGAGCTGCACGTCACTATTCTGTGTGGTTGCAGTCACTGTGTACATACAGACATACTTATCCTGTCTGATCCTGAGTTACATCCTGTATTATACCCAGAGCTGCCACTACTATTCTGCTGCTGGTGCAGTCACTGTGTACATACATGACATTATTATCCTGTACTGATCCTGAGGTTACATCCTCGTATTATACCCAGAGCGCATCACTCATATCTGCTGCTGGTGCAGCCTGTGTACATACATGACATTACTTATCCTGTACTGACTGAGTTACATCCTGTATATACCCAGAGCTGCACTCACTATTTGCTGCTGGTGGCAGTCACTTTGTACATACATGACATTACTTATCCTGTACTGATCCTGAGTATCACTCCTGTATTATACTCACAGAGCCACTATATTCTGTGCTGGTGCAGTCACTGTGTACATACATGACATACTTATGCCGTAATGATCCTGAGTTACATCTGTATTATACCCAGAGCTGCACTCACTATTCTGTGCTGGTGCCGTCACTGTTGTCCTAAGACATTACATTATCCTGTATGATCCTGAGTTACATCCTGTATTATACCCCAGAGCTGCACTCATATGACTGCTGCTGGTGCAGTCACCGTGTACAACATGACATTACTTATCCTGTACTGATCCCTGAGTTACATCTTGTATTATACTCCCAGAGATGCACTCACTATTCTGCTGCTGGTGCAGTCACTGTGTACATACATGACCATTACCTCCTGTATGATCCTGATGTTACATCCTGTATTATACTCCACGAGCTGCACTCACTATTCGCTGCTGGTGCAGTCATGTGTACATACACTGACTTACTATCCTGTACTGATCCTGACGTTACATCCTGTATTATCTTACCCCAGAGCTGCACTCACTATATTCTGCTGGGTGCTAGTCACTGTGTACATACATGACATACTTATCCTGTACTGATCCTGAGTTTACATCCGTGTATTATACCATAGCTGCATCACTATTCGTGCGCTGGTGCAGTCCGTGTGTCACATACATGACATACTTATCCTGTACTGATCCTGAGTTACATCCTGTATTATACTCCAGAGCTGCACTCACTATTCTGCTGCTGGTGCAGTCACTGTGTACATACATGACATTACTTATCCTGTACTGATCCTGAGTTACATCCTGTATTATACTCCACGAGATCGGTCCTTACCCTTTGACAGAATGATCAGGGCTGACCTCCTCATTGACTTTGGCAGAGCGCCCGAGGAAAGACACTCATTGAATACCTCAGTCAAGAAGGGAACCAAGGCGTCCTTAAAGGTCTTATAAAACTCGGATGTTAAGCCATCCGGACCTGGCGATTTCTTGAGGGCGAGCCCTTCAATCGCCAGGATGACTTCCTCTTCCCTGATCACTTCAGTCAAAACATCAAGAGAGGGGTCTACTCCTGGCTCAGGGACAGTTTCAGCCAGGAAATCCGACATCACATCCCGATCTACATCCTTCCTGCCCAAGAGGTGCGAGTAGAAGGATCTGACGACCTCCAGGATCCCTGATCTGGACCTTTTCAGGGATCCCGTACTGTCAACCAGTCCCGTGACAACTTTACCATTCACTGACATCTTGCAGTTTCTGTAAGGGTCGGGCGAGCGGTATTTCCCGTAATCCCTCTCAAAAACCAAAGATGCGTGTCTATCGTACTGACACCTCTTCAGCAAGGATTTCAATCTGGAGATGTCCTCACGACTACCTCCAGTCGAGACGAGATGCTCGAGTTTCCTCCTCAGGCCCTGATACAGGCGGTACCTGTCCAGGCTCCTGAGGCTCGAAAGCTGGCGGAAGAATCTCGCCACCCTTTTCTTGAGCATCTCCCACCACTCTGACTTACTGCTACAAAGGCCCAGCAATGGTACCTGGCTCTGAAGAAAGTCCTCAAAGGATTGTCTGATCTCCGCTTCTTCCAGGAGAGACGAATTGAGCTTCCAATAGCCTCTTCCCATCCGGGGGGTCTCTGTAACATTCAGAGAAAACAAAATTAGACAGTGATCGGAGAATTCCACCTCAACAACGGACACTGCTGAAGAAATGGCTTCCTCCTTTAAATAAAACCTGTCTATTCTAGACCTGCAGCTACCCCTATAATAGGTGAACCCCGCGTGGCCTGGGGTGTGCCGGATGTGGACATCCACCAGGCGAGCCTCACTGGCTATGCTATTAAGAGCGACGCTATCATAAGTCAGCTTGTCTCTGGAACCTCCCCTATCCTGGGACCTCGTGACAGCATTGAAGTCCCCTCCAAAGACCACCTGCCGACTTGTAAAAAGGTAGGGCTTGATCCTCATAAAGAGACACTTCCTGTCCCACTTGGACTGGGGACCATAGATGTTAATTAGGCGAAGTTCTTGTCCCTTCATGAGGACATCCAGGATCAGGCACCTCCCCATTTCTAACTCAATAACTCGTCGGCATTCTACCGGTGCGGTAAAAAGTACCGCCACTCCGCTATACGGCTCGGCCGCAAGAGACCAATAGGAAGGCCCGTGTCTCCATTCCCTCTTAGCTTTAAACACGGCCGCCAAATCTGGCAGCCTGGTCTCCTGCAAAAATAAAATGTCGGCTTCAACACCCTAATCAAAGGCCGCAAATCTAGCCGCATCAGACTTAATGCTGGCGACATTAATGGACGCCAGCGTCAACGGAGTGGGTGCCGCCATCATGAGTGATTGAGTTAGACGGCTTTCTTTTTTACGGCTGCAGATGCTTCCACCGCTCCGTAGTCTATATATAGATAAGGCGCTGCAGAGTATTCCGTAGTCTAGTTGTAAATGAGCAGACATAAGCGGGTAACCTATATAGCGCCTCTCTATTTATTCATTGTGACGGTGATGGATTGGGGGAGCCCCACGTGACGGTGAGCGATGCCGTGTCCCGCTCCGAGCCATAAATCTCTGCAAGAGGCCCACAGCTTCTCACCGGGGCCATAGTAGTCTGTGGAGAGGATGACTGACTCAGAGCCCCCTATAAGAGACCTGACGGATCATCACAGACTAGGGGTCCATGACCAGACCCTATAGGACAGACTAGGGGTCCATGACTATATCCTATAGGACAGACTAGGGGTCCATGACTATATCCTATAGGACAGACTAGGGGTCCATGACCAGACCCTATAGGACAGACTAGGGATCCATGACCAGATCCTATAGGACAGACTAGGAGTCCATGACTATATCCTATAGGACAGACTAGGGGTCCATGACTAGATCCTATAGGACAGACTAGGGGTCCATGACTAGACCCTATAGGACAGACTAGGGGTCCATGACCAGATCCTATAGGAAGGACTAGGGGTCCATGACATCGAGAAGATAGGGTCCAGACTAGGGCCAGAAGACCTATTAGGACAGATAGGGGTCCAGACTATATCCTATAGGACAAGACTAGGGGTCCAGGAATATCCTATAGGACAGACTAGGGGGTCCATGACTATATGTCTATCAGGACAGACCTAAGGGGTCCCATGACAAACCATATAGGACAGAATAGGGATCCCATGACCAGACAGATCTCTAGGACAGACTAGGGGTCCATGACTATATCCTATAGGACAGATAGGGGTCCATGACCAGATCCTATAGACAGACTAGGGAGCCTGACCTGCCTATAGGACAGGACTAGGGGTCCATGACTAGATCCTATAGGACAGACTAGGGGTCCATGACTAGATCCTATAGGACAGACTAGGGGTCCATGACTAGATCCTATAGGACAGACTAGGGGTCCTAGGGACTGATCCCTATAGGACAGACCGGGTCCAGCTCTTATCTGACAGACTAGGGGGGATCCATGACTCAAGATGCTATAGGACAGACTAGGGATCCATGAAGATCCTTAGGACAGACTAGGGGTCCAGGACCCAGATCCGTATAGGACAGACTAGGGGTCCATGACTAACCCTATAGGACGACTAGGGGTCCATGACCAAATGCTCTAGGACAGACTAAGGGTCCATGACCAGATCCTTTAGGACAGACTAGGGGTCCAAGACCAGCACTATAGGAACAGACTAGGGGCAATGACCAATCCTATAGGACAGACTAGGGGTCCATGGCCAGATCCTATAGGACAGACTAGGGGTCCATGACTATATCCTATAGGACAGACTAGGGGTCCATGACTAGATCCTATAGGACAGACTAGGGACCCCTTAGGAGTCCTACCACTTGCAGATTATTAGACCCACTTGTAAGAAGAACAATTCTCTGTGAATAGATGCAGGTCATGAGCCCCTCATCTCCCGCCTGAAACGTTGAAGAGTCTCTTCTGCACCTAAGTGCTCGGCGGAATCAGAGGAACATCTCGAGAGTCACTTAGAAAATCAGACACTGAAAACAACGGCAGCTCCCGGAGCCGTAAACCTGGCGTTGGCTGGTAAACAGGCGGCGTGGGACCCCGGAGAGTAGCGCTGGGTTATACGCTGCAGAGACAATGGACTGTTACATTGTATGTAAGACATAGAAACATTAACTACATGTGCAGGAATGGTGAATGGCTGGTAGTAGCAGCAGGACTGTGAGAAATGGATTTATATTCCAGTATTGTAAATTCTACAGGTGCAATGGGGACATGTCCTCACACTGCTGTGCTCTGTGCTGACAGATTTGATCATGAGAACTCGGCGGAGAGGAAGTGGATGTGAAGCAGTGTGATGCCAAGGGCTCAGAGCACAGCAGTGTGAGTGCAGCCTTCCATCTGTAATCCGGAAATATACTCAGCTCTGTTCCCAGAAATAGGTGATCTATTTGTTGCCACTACTGCCGCCATTACATAACTTTGCAAATTTACCATTCATTACTTGGGAAAGTTGGGTGACGATCCCTCGGAGAGGTGGAATGGTTCAGATCTTGTGTGTAGCGAAAGCTTCCTGGATCTATCACAGCGCAGAGAAGCTGCGGCAGGGGATTCGGCAGCGATGCCTTGCAGGGGATAATGAATGGCTGACATGATGGTGACGCACGGAGAGGAGCTGGGGACCAGGAGAACATTGCAGGCAATTAATATATGGAGCAGGGGCCGGGAAGAAGTGCCACCGGACACATGGGAAGAACATGGAGGAAGTTTCCAACCAATACAGGGTTAATCGGATATATACCGTGGTGGGAGCATAGGGATCCGCAGAGTAAAGCAGCTGTTTTCTCCTCGTTTATGGCGCGCTCCAGGCTAAGAGGTTAATTAGAGCTCGTGTTTACGGAGTGGAAACGCGCCGCAGGATAAAAGGAGATCTGTACATATGTATCAGCGAGATAACACATCGCTCCGCTCTATGGTGAGGCTGCGCCTTTAAAAGGAATCAGGCAGCAAGACGGAGCGCACGAAACCGCGCCGGGACAGAGAGCGCATGGAGCTGCCTGGGTTTGCATTGTCCGTTTTTCCCTTTCAGGCTTATTCGTGCTGCAACACGGTAGATAAACCACATGGAGTTTGGGGAGTGTCAACAGGTGTCACCAGTATAACCTCATCCTCTAAGGCCCCTTTCACACAGGCACTGGGGGGACATATATCTGGATGCAAATTTGAGATGCATGTGGTGCCCGGTGGCGGTGACCACAAACGTGCCACGGCCGGGAGAGCCCTCTGCAGTGTGGAAAAAGCCTCAGTCCAATATGTTTCTATCCCATCTAATACAATCAGTCCATAAAGAATCAGGCCAAACTTATTGCCAATGCTTGTCTCTAGAGAGGCCCAAACTGTACAGATCTATACAGCCCTACACTGGAATGGGGTCCAGGCGTTTTACTGGGGTACAGGCTTCACTGATTTCTATAAAAGGATTTTTTTAACTAAAAACATCAGCATTGTTTACAACCTTCTTCTTAACCCTAACCTAATGGGTAGGAGCCTGAGCAATAACCTAATGGGATGGTGCCTGAGCAATAACCTAATGGGAAAGTGCCTGAGCAATAACCAAATAGGAAGGTGCCTGAGTAATAACCTAATGGGTAGGAGCCTGAGCAATAACCTAATGGGTAGGAGCCTGAGTAATAACCTAATGGGTTGGAGCCTGAGCAATAACCTAATGGGAAAGTGCCTGAGCAATAACCAAATAGGAAGGTGCCTGAGTAATAACCTAATGGGTAGGAGCCTGAGCAATAACCTAATGGGATGGAGCCTGAGCAATAACCTAATGGGAAAGTGCCTGAGCAATAACCAAATAGGAAGGTGCCTGAGTAATAACCTAATGGGTAGGAGCCTGAGCAATAACCTAATGGGATGGTGCCTGAGCGGTAACCTAATGGGTAGGAGCCTGAGCAATAACCTAATGGGAAAGTGCCTGAGCAGTAACCTAATGGGTAGGAGCCTGAGCAATAACCTAATGGGATGGTGCCTGAGCAATAACCTAATGGGAAAGTGCCTGAGCAATAACCGAATAGGAAGGTGCCTGAGTAATAACCTAATGGGTAGGAGCCTGAGCATGAGCAATAACCTTAGGGGAACGTGCTGAGTCAGTTATACCTACCTTAATGGGTAGGAGCCTGAGCATAACCTAATGGGATGGTGCTGAGCAATAACCTCAATGGGAAGTGCGCCAGCAATAAACCGAATAGGAAGGTGCCTGAGTAATAACCTAATGGGTAGGAGCTGAGCAATAACCTACTGGGTAGGAGACCTGAAGCAAGAAACCTAATGGGGGTGCCTGAGCAGTAACCTAATGGGTAGGAGCTCCTGAGCAATAACCTAATGGGAAAGTGCACTGAGCAGTAACCTAATGGGTATGGAGTGAGCAATAACCTAATGGGATGGTCCTGAGCAATAACCTAAGGAAAGTGTCCTGAGCAATACACGAATAGGAAGGTGCGACAGTAATAACCAAATGTGGTAGGAGCGTCTGAGCAATAACCTAATGGGTAGGAGCCCTGAGCACATACCTAATGGATGGGCCCTCGACGCGTAGAACCTAATGGGTAGGGACCGCTGAGTCATAACCACCTGGGCGTAGCAACTAACCCTAGCTTGTGCACAACCGCGTGGCTGCCCCTTGAGATAATGTATATCTGCCCACACCCGTGTGCTGCCGCGAGAGGCCAGTTGATGACTCACACGCAAGTAAGAGAATTCGGCCCTGCCTTTCTTGAGCAGCTCCTACACCATTGGCTGACTTACTGACTAGCAGAGGCCCAGAATGGTAACCTGCTCTGAAGAAAGTCCTCAAAGGACATAGTCTGATCTCCGCTCTTCCAGGAGAGACGAATGATGCTTCCACACTAGCCTGCTTACCATCCGGGGGGTCTCGAACATTAGAGAAAACAAAATAGACAGTGATCGGAGGAGATTCCACCTCAAGCAACGGACGACTGCTGAAGAGAATGGCTTCCCCTTTAAATTTAAAAACACTGTCTAGTCTCTAGAACTGCAGCTACCCTTATAATAGGTGAACCCAGGCGTGCGAGGGTGTGCCGGATGTGGACATCCACCAGGCGAGCCTCAATAGCATGCTATTAAGAGCGACGCTATACATACGTCAGCTTGTCTCGGAAAACCGCCCGCCTACCTAGGGACCTCGTGACAGCATTGAAGTCCCCCAATAGGGGAACCCTGCCGGACTTGTAAAAGGTAGGGCGTGTCCATAAGGGACAATTACTGTCCCACTTGGAGAGGGGGACCCCTATGGTGTGTTAAGTTAGGCGACGTTCTTGTCCCTTCATGAGGACATCCAGGATCAGGCACCATCCCCATATACTCAATAAATCGTCGGCATTCTACCGGTGCGGTAAAAGTACCGCCCCTCCGCTATACGGTCGGCCGCAAGAGACCAAATAGGAAGGCCAGTGTCTCCATCCCATTAGATTTAACACACGGCCGCCAAATATGGCAGCCTGCTGGTCTCCTGCAAAAATTAAAATGGTCGGCTTCAACACGGCCGAGAAAATCAAAGGCCCGCCAAATCTACCGCATCCGACTTAATGCTGGCGACATAATGGACCCAGCGTCACACGGAGTGGGTGACGACCATTAATGAGGGATTGAGTTAGACGGCTTGCTTTTTCCGACGCCCCCTCTACTTGCAAGTTTCAGACCACGACGGATCCCCTGTTCCCTCTCTTATTTGAAAAGATGTGTGTCCATATGCCGCTCTTTCCTCGCGTTCTCCGGACTCCAGGTCAGTCTCCCATTCTGGGACGAAGCATCGCCCGGGGCGAACAAGACTCGCATCTCCTGAAAGAGGTACGTACACGCCCTAACTCGTGAACCTCACCCTCGACTTGCGGGACATTGTGTCCACTGGGCTGGACGGTGGACAGCGCCACCAGCAGGGCAATCAGTATTGCACACTTCATTTGCTTCTGAGTCAGGGTGAGAGAAGATTGTAATCTCCCTTCTTTTTCTTTTTCCTTTGTGGCCGCGTGTTTGCGCCTTGTCAGTGTAGCCGAGCCGCCCTACTACCTCAATGCATTACTCTCAGTAGGGAGGAATTCTGAGAGCGTTGGCCGCTTCCTCCCTCTGGATGCGTGCATGACATCCCTTGTATCCGAAACTCATCTTTCCTGTCGGGAGCCATCAGCAACAAGCTTGTGGGCGGTTAGGGACAGTGTCTCGGGCGCATGTACCTGCGTGATACCCCACCATCAACCCTGTCCACACATGGCGACTCCTGACAGCCGCTGTCGTGAAGGCGTCACTTTTTATCTTTCCCCTGGCCCTAGTTGTGTCGCCGCCTCTGCTTAGTCCCCTCCCCAGCGAGATACAGGACTCTCATTGGCCTTCGACCCACGGCAGCCGACCGCATTAGCAATAAAGAAACGAGCAGCACAGCAACCGGACCGAATGGGTGGACCTAAGTCACCACACAGGTGACATCCGAATGCTGTCTGGTCTGACAGGAACAATAGACAGCGAGATGGTTACAGTGCCAATCCCCCACCCTGAACGCGCACTTATTGCCCGGGAAGTTTGCTAAAGACTGATATGATAATGTGTGGGGTACCGCACACTGTGGCGCACACTTACGGACTGACCCTGGTAGGAAGATCTGGGATGCGATCCCTCCCCAGGAAGGTGGAAGGGTAGGTGGCAACGAGGTACCTGAAAACCTTTAACTCATCATAAAGGTCCAGGCCCCTGACCAGATACCCACTGTCCCGGTGAATATTTAATTCATAGGAGGTCTCTAATGATTCACCATATCGCCCAGCCAAGTCGTGTGTTCATAGCAAGTAAAGGAAGTGAATACGGGTTGTGACATAAACCGGTCAGTTCTTGACATGGATTTGGCGACGACACTGCCTGAAACAGCAAAGTCTCGACCAAGTCCGGGCATGTTCTTTGCAGGCTCATCACATTTCCCCCCAGAACGGCTCAAGCGCTCCCTCTGGGCCGAACCAAAATGACATCCGAACTTCAGACTGTCCCTAAGGATGAATCAAGCAATTACTGCGTCTATCGCTTGAAGGCCCAGCCTCTAGTGAGGAGCTCACCAACCTTAGATCTGGTGGACGCTGAATTCACTGCCCGCACCTACGAAAACGGACCACGCATATCCTACAGGGCACCCAAGGGCCCGGCTGTCGGGAGGGTGGACATGCAGTTTCCCACCCCCTCTATTTTCTCGGAGGCCCAAGCCGTGCCTTCTCTCTTCAGAAGGACAGACTTATCAAACTTCCACCCTCTACAGGGTATTGATGCTTTCACCCTATCTAGAGCTCCAGAAGACGTGCTGCGCTGAAAATATATGCCCCACGCAGGGCAACGAAGACGAGGAGGTTGCGAAATTCCCCAGCAGTGACACTGGCTATAACTTCTGCCCCGTGGGGGTTTGCCACGCTGGGGGACAAAACCGACCAGACGCCCCACCATATGCCTCACCCATAACAGACCCTCTTATTACGTGAGCACATAAACATACCCCACTAACACCCTCACCTCCACCAATAGCATCACCACAAGTCCCAGCAAACCCCTCCAGACACACCAGATCTCGATCACAGGAACCTCCCCAGTACAGCAAACCTCCCGCCATAGCAGCACCACTAGTCCCAGCAATAACTCTCTCCATACCACCATCTCCACTCCCCGCCGCCCCGCCACTACAACAGCCACCTCTCCACAGAACACTTCCACTAATCAGTAACAACATCACCTGCCCGACCATGAGCAGCACACTAGTCCCAGAATACCTCTTCCATACACATCTCTACTCACAGCAAAAGCCCAGCCACTCACAACAGCCCCCTCATCCACAGCACACTTCCACTCATAGTACAAAATCACTCCCCCTAAGCAGCACCCACGTAGTGTCCAGCAATACCTCTCTCCCACCACATCTCCACTCACAGCACCACCATTCACCTGCATTGTACCCCTGATAACGACCATTCAGCCACAGCACCATTCACACTCGCTATGGACCAGCTAGATGTAGACGTGTCGGACCTGGCGGCAGCCTCAGCCATCCTAATAGGCCATAGGGAGCGAGCACCACCTCACAGACCAATTCCACGGCCGCATGATCGTCCAGAGGGGTGACCCCACCCCCAGGTTGGCTTGTTTATGGCCCTATGCTCTTCGCGTCAGATGTCAGTTTGCGGTTGCTCGCCGGCACGATTATCGCCCCAGACTCTAACAGGATGTCTATTTTCCAGAATTACACAGTTCCAATGACAACACACAGGGAAATATTTTTCCATGGAAGAAAATCGCACCGCTGGTAGTGACTGGGACTGGGCCCGTAACCGACGCCGGACACCATGCTGCCCCCCGCCCGTCCCCACCGGGTGAGATGGCCACGCATGGTGCCAGTGCTAGATGAGGCACCCGCGGGGGACGACACTCAGTGTCCGGCCTTTCAGCCGGATGCTTTCCCTGACTCCATTCCACTACTACAAGCAGAGATGGAGCTTGCCCTCGCCACCTGGCTTGTCATACTTTCCCCCTTTTTTTTTGCACTCTTTGCACCGGGTTCCACAGCAGAAACATCGGGGGGTTTGGGTAGAGGGATTGCAGCAGTGAGTGACCAGCGCATGTGCGACCATGGGGGGGTGTACAGGATGGGGGTGGTACAGATGAAACGGACCTCTTGCCTTGACTGCTTGGCCTGGTCTCTTACTCTCCTCGGCGGCTGCTCCGCCCCCAGCGGCTTCCTCTGGAGAGTAGTCACGAAAAGAAAAGTTCTCGCCATGCAGCACTGGGGACTCTAGCAGCCGGGATCTCTGCCATGAGCGCCCTCGCACCATTGGCTGCCGGTGTCACTGTCTCCCCGCGCGATCTCATGATGTTTACTGCTGCGCGTCGGCAAGGGGGCAATGCACGAGGCCTGCTGACAGTCTTCTCTGCAGGGCCGGCCAGGTGGGGAAACTGGGCTCGTTATGGCATCATATATCCTGTCCTCTCACCTGGCTCGCAGGATGGCCATACCTTCAAGACATCTGCTCTCAGTTATGCAGCCATTGTCTGCACAAATCTGTGTCATCAGTCAACAAATGATTTCATGAATGGACACGCCGTTTTGCTAATAAAGTGATTTCTTAAGCTCTCAAGTCTGATTTCGTCTCACTAATCCTCACATGGTGTAATCTCGGACCTTGCTTCCCGATGGCTGTTATTCAACCTATGAGCACGGCACAACGCAGATCCTCCCGGAGCCTCCTGAATGGTCTTAGTGGCCTCTTCGTACTCACAGGTTGGCTCTGAGACCAGGGATGTAGGCATAGGTGGACAAAGCCTCCCGGAGGCCCCTGACCGCCGAGCCCCCCCACGATATGGTCAGCCTTACCCTGTGCAGCACTCGCTTCATGGCTCCAGCCCGGAAGGACGCTCTCACCCGCACGACTTGGGCATCAGTTTCTGGGCTTCTCCGCTTACTCAGGGGGAGCAGGAGCCGTTAAATCTGCTTGCGACTCAGGGTTGTAACGTTATACCCTGAGTCCGCCAGTTATAGTACGCTGGCCGGTGCCTGTCCTTTTATGCCATCCACGCCCGGCCTAGGACGAGGACGCAGGACCCTATTGCTAATGAGATAACCGATTCCACAGAGATTGCACTCAATAGAGCTATGGTGGGCAGGCGTCAAACGCTGTACCATATCAGACTATTACTTTATCCTGTACATGATCCTGAGATACATCCGTATATACTCCAGAGCTTGCACAGTCACTATTCTGCTGCTGTTGCAGTACTATGTGTACATACATGACATACTTCTCCTGTATGATCCTGCGTTACATCCTGTATGATACTCCCGAGCTGCACCCAGATGTTCATGATACTTTGCTAGGGGTGAAGTCCATGTGTACATACATGGACTATCCTTATCCTGTACTTGATCCGGTTAATCCTGTATTATACTCCAGAGCTGCACCTCACATTGCGGCGGGTGCAGTCACTGAATGTACATACATAGACATTCCTTATGTGGTATATGGATCTGAGCTTACACCTGTATATACCCCAGAGCTGCATCACTATCTGCTGTGGTGCAGTCCTGTGTCCCTTAATGCCATTACTTATCCTGTACGGATCCGAGTTACAGTCCGTATTATACTCCAGAGCTGCACCCCACTATATGCTGCTGGTGCAGTCACCTTGGTGTAATACTATGACATTACTATTTTTATCACTGGTACTGAACTGAAGTTACATTCTGTATATACTCGGAGCTGCACTCACTATTCTGCTGCTGGTTGCAGTCACGTGTAAATACATGACATTACTTATCCGGTACTGACCTGAGCTACATCCAGATATATAGTGTCCCCCTGCGCACTCCTATTTGTGCTGGATGCAGTCACTGTAGTACCATGACCTGACATACTTATCCTGTACAGATCCTGAGTTACATATGTATTATACTCCAGAGCAGCACTCATATCTGCGCTGGTGCAGTACTGTGTAAATGAAATGACATTACTATCCTGTACTGATCTGAGTTACATCTTGTTATTATACTCCGAGCTGCACTCAACTATTCTATCTGATGGTGCAGAGCACGGTGTACATCTGAATTACAATAATAGATTAATTTCATGTCTGAATCTGGAGTTACATCCCATGCAGAGAAGCACTTTAACCAACCGCTGTCCTGTGATGTCATGTCAATGGTCAAAGAATTGCAGCATGAGCTTAGTCAAGTAGGAATACCCCAGCACAGCCACTATACAAGGTTCAGCACTGCAGCACTGTCAGGGTTCGGACGCCACTTCATGTTATATTGTGAGTAAGAATGGCGCTGTGATGGTTAATTTGCTGGGTGAAGAAGGGATGCCTCATGGCGGTGGGGCAATAAGGAGACCTCCCTGTACTTTGGGCAGGGAGAGAGGGTCATTAGGACAATGTATCTGGGATTTAGGGCGTCTGCGGTTTTGCAAAAAGGAGAAGGTCCCTATTGGTGGGCGCATGTTTTTGGGGGATTAAAGCATAGGAATAAGGAGTTGTCCCTGAGGGTCTGTTTCCCTGAGGAAGGTCCCTGTAAGAAGGGGGTTGGGGGTTCTGTGTAGTTGGGGTTCCCCTGACAGACATTGGCCTTTTAAAGGTCAAGTTGATGCAGAACTCAAAATCCTCCTTAAAGGGGTTGTTCCGATGTTTGCAACAACCAGATCAGTTGGGGGTCATACAGCTGGGACCATGACCGATCATGAGATTGGGCAGGTCGAGCATGCGTCCAGCCCTATAATCCATATATGGGGAGTGAATTGCTGCGCACAGCATTGTGGTATTCTGCAGTGCCGCATTCATGTATATGACAGAATGGAGATACCCGGGGATGTGCTTGGCAATTTCCAGCTCTCCAATAGTATTGAATGAAACGGCAGCCACAGGACCTATTCTCAGTTAGTTCTATCAGATTGTTATCCCGTGTGCTGTGGATGGAGTAGGCCAATAATGAACGACCCCTTTAAATGAGCCTGAGCTAGAGCTGAGTGACCGGCTGATCTCACACTACTGGATCATCTATAGATGCCCCGAACTGGTGGCAGATTATAAAAAGTTAGAAAAAAATGAAAAATGACCAAGTTCTGCGACAACTCCCCGAGACACAATGGGTTAGGGTCATATTGGAGTGTTGAATGGTTGTCTGGACGCCATGCTTCCACGCTCGTAGTCTGTATTATGATAGATGGCGCTGAGCGTTATTCCGTAAGTCTAGAGTGTAATGAGCAGAAATAAGCGGGTAACCTATATAGCGCCTCTCTATTTAGTCATTGTGAAGGTGATGGATCGGGGGAGCCCAACGTGACGGTGCGCGATTTGCGTGTGTCCCGCCTCCGAGCCATATAAATCTCTGCAAGAGGCCCACAGCTTCTCACAGAGGGCCCTATGCAGTTGGGAGACGGATGCGTCGACTCAGTAGCCCCCATATAGAGGAAACTGACGGATCATCAACAGACTAGCGGGTCCCTGACTCGTATCAATAGACAGAAACTACGGGTACATGATGCCCTATAGGACAGAACTAGGGGTCAAATAGCACAGACCTATGAGTACGACTAGGTGTCCAATGACAGATCTATAGTACGACTAGGGGAGTCCATGACCAGACACCTTTAATTTAGGACAGACTTAGGGGGTCCATGGACTATATCGTCCTATAGGACAGTACTATGGGGTCCAGATCGACCCTATAGGACAGATATGGGGTCCCTGACGTACGCCCCATATGTACTACGACTAAGGGTCTCTGACACAAATCCTGATAGGAAGACTGGAGTCCGACATGACAAATCCTAGAGGACAGAACTCGGGTCCATGACCTACCTATCCTTAGGGGACAGCACTAGGGGTCACATGACGCAAATGCATCTTAGGACAGCATAAGGGTCCCATGACCAGACCCAATAGACAGACTAGGAGGTTCAGGACCAGACCCATATAGGAACAGACTGAGGGGGTTCCATGCCGACACTATCGGACAGAACGGGGGTCCATAGACTATATCCGATAGGAGCAGAGTAGTGTGGTCCATGCCTAGATCCTATAGGACAGACTAGGGGTCCATGACTAGATCCTATCAGGACAGACTAGAGCGGTCCTATGACTATATTAGGCCGACTACGTCAGATAGACCTAAGCGTAGGTGTCATGTCCAAATTTAGACTACGACCAAACCTAGGGACGATAGGGGTCCATTGACACATATCCTATACGTGACAGGACTAAGGGTCCATGACTATATCTGCAGGACAGAACTAGGGGGTATGACAATGCTATGACTCAGAAGTCACTGAAGACCATAGCAGACGAGGAGTCCAGACCATACTATAGGACAGTACTGGGTCCACACGCATGATCTATAGGACAGACTAGAGGGTATCATGACGATATGCCTCTAGGACAAGCACTAGGCTGTCCATGACGAACCCTTAGAAGAATGGGGTCCATGGACATACTCCATAGGACGACTAGGGGTCCATGATCGATAATCGCATAGGTAGTCAGATGGTGCAGTCCCCATGAACTAACTATATACAGACTAGCGGCCATGACTATTCAATAGGACAGATAAGTCAGGACAATCCTTAGATCGACAACCAACTAGTCCTATAGCGACAAGATATGGGTCCATACTCCTATAGGAACACAAGGAATGCCCTATAATAAGACAGACAGGGATCCCATGTAGTAGACCTATTACGGACAGCTAGGGGTCAATTCCTGCCCTCAATATCGATAGACTAGGGTCTGTACTTCTTAGGACAGCGTATGACCGACAGATCCATATAGGGACGATAGGGGTCCAATGACAAATCCTATAAGGACAGCTAACGAGGTCCGTGCTATCTTTAGGACCAGCAACTATGGTCATGACCAACTCTAGCAAGGGCATGACCAGCCTCATAGGCGACTAGGAGGTCCGGCCCACTCCCTATCGGCTAGATAGGGTCCGCCTGCTCGATCTCTAGGACAGACCTAGGCCTGGCTATTCCTCGAAGACTGCGTGTCTGATAGACATATAGGGACCAGACTAGTGGGGCTTCCATGACTATATCCTATGATAAGGGATCCATGGAGGACCGTAACTCTCGCTCCACCTCGGACAGCACTAGGGAGCACATGACCTAGCATCCTATAGGACGACTGGGTCATGACTAT
Organism: Engystomops pustulosus; assembly: GCA_019512145.1. NCBI lineage: Eukaryota > Metazoa > Chordata > Amphibia > Anura > Leptodactylidae > Engystomops > Engystomops pustulosus. The sequence continues at coordinate 129,477 of WNYA01000163.1, read as the reverse complement.
GTATCCTATAGGAAGACAGGCCTAGGGTCCTATGATTCCTAGGAAGACTCAGCCTGATAATCCATAGGGACAGACTAGGGTTCCGTATGTCCATAGAAAACTATAGTCCGACTAGCATTCAATAGGACACGGAACTAGGGATCCATGACCTAGTATCCATTAGGACAGACGACGTGGAGCCTGACTCCGACATAGACAGAAGACGGGTCAACCAACCTAATAGTGACCCAGATAGGGCCTGAATTCTATGGAAAGACTAGGGGGTCCATGACTATATTATAGACGACCTAGGGTACATGCCAGCCCTAAGTAGACAGGGGTCCTCCACCTGGAAGACTAGGCATGACTTTCCTTGGTGATGGGTATACTAGATCCTATAGGACAGACAGGGACCACCTTAGGTGGAGTACTACTAACTTGCAGATTATTCAGACCACTGTAAGAAGAGCAGTTTCTGTGAATAGATGCAGGTCATGAGCCCTCATCCCGCCCCTGAAACGTTGAAAGAGGTCTTTCTGCACACTGACGTGCTCGGCGGAATCAGAGGAACACTAAGACGTCACTTAGAGAAAATCAGACACTGGAAAACCAATGGAAGCTCCGGAGCCGCAAACCTCGGCGTTGGCTGGTAAAACAGGCGGCACGGGACCCGGAGAGAAGAGGGGGTATAAGTCTGCAGAGACAAGGATTGTTACACGTGTATGTAAGACATAGAACAGTAAACTACATGTGCGGAAACTGGTGAATGAATGGCCTGGTAAGTAGCAGCAGGCTGTGAGAAATGGTTTATATTCCAGATGTTAAATTCTACAAGTGCAAGGGGAACATGTCTCACCACTGCTTTGCTCTGTGCCGACATATTGATTGAGAACTCGGCAAGAGGACGGAAGTGGTGTTGAAGGCAAGGTGATGCCAAGGCTCAGAGCACAGGCAGTGTGAGGTGCAGCCTTCCATCTGTAATCCGGGAAATTATACTCAGCTCTGTTCCAGAAATAGGTGCTACTATTTGTCGCCAATTACGCGCCATAAATACAATTGCAAATTTACCATTCATTACTGGGAATTGCGGTGACGATCCCTCGGAGAGGGGAATGTTCAGATCTTGTGTGTGTAGCGAAAGCTTCGGATGTATCACAGGCGGACGAGAAAGCTGCGGGCAGTGGGATTGGCCAGCTGATTGCCTTGCAGGGGATTAAAGGAATGGGACTGACAGGATTGGTGCGACGGAGAGAGCGGTGGGGACATGGGAGACATTGCAGGCAATTAAGATATGGAGCGGGGCCGGGGAAGACAGTGCACGGACAACTGGGAAGAAAATTGGGGGGACAGTTTGTACCAACCAATACAGGGTTTAATCGGATATAGTACGGGGGGAGCATAGGGATCCGACCAGGTAAAGCAGACTGTTTCTCCTCGTTTATGGCGCGCGCAGGCTAAGAGGTTAATTAGAGCTGTTGTTTACGGTAGTGGAAACGCGACGCAGGATAAAAGGAGACCTGTACAGATGTATCAGCGATGGATACACAATCGCCTCCGCTCTGGTGGGTGCCAGCCTGCCTTTAAACGGAATATCAGGCAGCAAGACGGAGCGACGAAAACCGCCGCCGGCAGAGAGAGCTGGAGCTGCCTGTGTTTGAATTGTCCGTTTTCACCTTCAGGCCTTATTCGTGGTGCTCGCAAACGGATAGATTTAAACCACATGGAGTTTGGCGGAGTGTCAAACAGGTGTCACCAGTATAAACCTCACTCCTTAAGGCCCTCTTTCACACAGGGCACTGGGGGGGGACATTATATGGATGCAAATTTGAGATGATGTGGCCCCCGGTGCGGTTCGGCTGACCACCACAATAACGGCCACGCCGGTGAGGGAGCCCTCTGCAGGTGGAAAAAACGCCTCGCCTCTAGTTTCTGATCCAATCTAATACAATCAGTCCATAAAGAATTCAGGCCAAACTTATTAGCCAAATGCTTGTCTCTAGAGGGCCAAACTGTACACGATCTATACAGCCCTAAACTGGAATGGGGGGTCCAGGCGTTTTACTGGTGGTACAGCTTCAGCTATTCTACTAAAAGGATTTTTTTAACTAAAAACTTCAGCGATGGTCCAACCTTTTTACCCTAACCTAATGGGTAGGAGCACTGATGCATAACCTAATGGGATTGCTGCATAACTTAACTGCGCCCAAATAAACAAAAGGAGTGCCGCGTCTAAACCTATGGGTAGGAGCCCGAGCAATCCTAATGGGTAGGAGCTGAGTAATAACAAGGGGTTGGAGCTGAGAATAACACATGGGAAAGTGCGAGCAATACCAAATAGAAGTGCCTGAGTAAAACCTAAGGGTAGGAGCTGAGCAAAACAACGGGTAGGAGCTGAGAATAACCTAATGGTTGGAGCCTGAGCAATAACCTAATGGGAAAGTGCAGTGAGCAATAACAAATAGGAGGTGCTGAGTAATAACCTAATGGGTAGGAGCTCTGAGCAAATAATCTAAGGGGTACGGAGAATGAGAGTAATAACCTAATGGGGTTGGGAGCTGAGAAATAACCTAAGGGAAAGTGCCTACTGAGGCGCAATAACCAAATAGGAAGTGCCTGAGATATAACCTTAAAAAATGGGTAGGGCCTGAGCACTAAACCTAATGGGATGGAGCACTGAGCAATAACCTAATGGGAAAGTGCAGACTGAGCAATAACCCAAAATAAGGGAAGCGCTGCAATGGTATACCTAATGGGAGGAGCTGAGAAGAAACTAAGGTGATGGTTGCCAGTTGGCGGTAACTAATGGGTAGGGCCTGAGCGCAATAACCTAATGGGAAAGTGCGCTGACGCAGTAAACCTAATGGTAGGAGCTTGAGCAATAACCTAAGGTGGATGGCTCTGAGCAATAACGTAATGGGAAAGTGCTGAGCAATAAACGATAGGAAGGTGCCCTGAGTAATAACCCTAATGGGTAGGAGCCTGAGCAATAACCTAATGGGTAGGAGACTGGAAGAAACCTATGGGGTGCCTGGAGAACCTAATGGGTAGGGTGGCATGAGCAATAACCTAATGGGGGAAAGTGCCTGAGCCTGAGCAGTAACCTAATGGGTGGACGCCTGCAATAACCTAATGGGATGGTGCACTGAGCAATAACCTAATGGGAAAGTGCCTGAGACAATAACCGAATAGGAAGGTGCCTGAGTAATAAAAGGGTAGGAGCTGAGCAAACCTAATGGGGAGGAGCTGAGCAAAACCTAATGGGATGGGCTGGAGCAGAGTAACCTAATGGGTAGGAGCCTCTGAGCATAACCTAATGGGAAAGTGGTCTTGAAGCGCAGTAAACCTAATGGGTAGGAGCATGAGCAATAACCTAATGGAGGGGTGAGCAACTAACCCATGGGAAGCGCTGAGCAATAAACCGAATAGAAGGGGCTGACGAGTAATAACCTAATGGGAGGAGCTGAGACAATAACCTAATGGGTAGAGCACGAGCAATAACTAGAGGGTGGAGGTGCGAGCAGTAACCTAATGGTGGAGCCTGAGCAATAACCTAATGGGGAAAGTGCCTGGATGTAAAACTAATGGGTAGGAGCCTGAGAATAACCTAATGGGTAGAGAGTCTGAGCAAAACTCTAATGGATGGTGCATGAGCAATAACCTAATGGGAAAGTGCCTGAGAATAAACAGAATGAGGAAGGTTGCGACAGTAATAACCAATAGTGGAGGGAGCGTCGAGCAATAACCTAAGGTGGCCCTGGCTTCCAAGGTGGGCCTGACGCGAAGGATGAACCTAATGGGGAAGGTGCCTGAACGATAAACCAGATGGTATGGTGCGTGAAGAATAACCTAATAGGCAAGTGCATGAGCCAGTAAGATTAATGGTTGAGGGGCCGAAGCAGTAACTAATGGGGAGGTGATGGCAATAACATAATGGGAAGGGCCTAGCGTAAACAATGGGATGGTGCCTGAGCAATAACCTAATGGGAAAGTGCCTGAGCAGTAACCTAATGGGCAGATGCCTGAGCAATAACCTAATGGGCAGATGCCTGAGCAATAACTAGTGGTAAGGTGCTTGAGCAATGACCTAATTGGGAAGGTGCCTGAGCAATAAGCTAATGGGAAAGTGCCTGAGCAATAACCTAATAGAAAGATAACAGAACAATAACCAAATGGGAAGATGCCTGAGCAATAACCTAATGGCAACGTGCCTGAGCAATAACCTAATAGGAAGATGCCTGAGCAATAACCCAATCTGAAGGTGCACAAGCAATAACCTAATGGCTTATGCCTTAGCAATAGTCTAATGGGAAGATCCATGACTAAGGACGCGTTGGATTACTCTCCGATGTATGTCCACTTTTTAACTTTTTCTAAATAAAATGCAAAAGTTTTAACGAATAAGCCAAGTCTCGTCTAGATTGAAGCTGGACTACACCTGTTTGCACATCTAATGGGAAGATGCCTGAGCTATAACCTAATGGGTAGGTGCCTGAGCAATAACCTAATGGGTAGGAGCCTGAGCAATAACCTAATGGGAATATACCAGAGCATTAACCTAATGGGAGGATTCCTGAACAATAACCTAGTGGGAAGGTGACTGAGCAATAACCTGGTGGGAAGGTGCCTGAGCAATAACCTGGTGGGAAGGTGCCTGAGCAATAACCTGGTGGGAAGGTGCCTGAGCAATAACCTAGTTGGAAGGTGCCTGAGCAGTAACCAAATAGGAAGGTGTCTGAGAAAAAAACCTGGTGGGACAGGTCCTAAGCAGTAACCTAGTGTGAAAGTGCCTGAGCAATATACTTACCAGAATACTAGTAAAATGTAAAAGTGTACATTTAACTTTGTCCATTTTTCCTGTCTGGTTAACCGTTTACTAACCGCCCCGACCTCTGCCTGTATTTTTGTTAATGACTGAACCCTGCCCTGACCTTGGCTAGTTTCCTGTCCCTTTGGTTCCATATCCCAGTACATTGCAATGGGTTATTTCAGTTGCAGTAGCAGAGGTGTAGTGTCTGCGGGGCTAAGCCTTGGCCCAGGAATTTTCACATTAATGCTCAGAAATATCTTTTCACATGAATGTAAGTGACTGCCGTGAAGAAGTGAGGGCACTAATGAGAACATAGACCCAGATAAACACACACTCGCTAGCTGCAGGATGCAAGGATTAATTGGAAGAAAATATTCTTAAAAAGAGCAGCTCCGTGGGCTGTGGATAGAATGGCGGCTCCGCCAGGATTTAATCTGTAAACAGATGTAATTAACCAGTGGGAAACATCTTCGAGTCTGTGAAATGAATGGAAAACTACGGAAAAGAAAGTGACCCGGCTCCTAGCAAACATAGGGCTGGGCATACCGGCTCCAAATGTCTAGTCGCACCCACAGCCAATGGTACAGACCCTGAGCATTCACCCTCCAAGGGACCAAGGATCGATCTGTCTATCTCATATCAATCTGTCTATCTAGATATTTCCATTGTCCCAATAGATGTCAGCGTGGAGGTGTAGCTACCTCTTCTTTAAGGGACCACATAAATCATATTTCCTGTCTCTGTTTATCCATTACATAAGACAACATACACATTTTCATTCCATATTTCAATATCCGACTTAGACATTGTTCACATTAAGCCCCAGAGCAGAGGTCCACCATCCGGACATGGCGTCATCTTTACCAGCCCAGCATGCAGTACTACTAGGCTGTGAGCAGCCTTCTTGCAGCCCAGCTATCTCCATTAACCTTCCAGCCTGCTAAACCTGCTGCTATTGTTTGGCCATTGCCAGCCGTTTGGAGTTGAATAAAGAACTATAAGTTGATTTGCACAACGTTGGCTCAGTCTGATCCCTGGATACGGCTGTCACCACCACGGGCTTCCCCATCCATCACCCAGGGACTTATCTTACAGACACGTCAGGGGTTGCTCCAGGGAGAACCAGTACATCAGCCTCTCCCTCCATATTTCTTGCACACACCATATGGAACCCCAAACCTTTAACTGAGACTGTATCCAAATGGATCCACAACCCTGATCCACAGTCCGTATCCTACATGATCTAGAAACCTAAGCCCCAACCTGATCCTGTATCTAGCCTCAACCCCTGTCCTGTGCCAGTTTTCCGATTCTCATCTGTCTGTACATTTATCTGTCTGTCGCTATCCCTGTGATCTGAAATATGTACCTGAGCCTGGATCCTGCCTTAACTAGAACCCTGAACCCCAAACCTGTGCCTGAGCCTGGATCCTGCCTGATCCAGAACATTGAACCACAGCCTGATCCGGAGCCCTGATCCTGTACTTTTAAATGTCCTGTAAGATCCAGAAGCCTGAACCCCAACCCCTGTCTCCTGCCTGATACAGAACAATGAACCTAAAGCTGATCTGGAACCCTGAACCCCCAAGCTGATTTGGAACCCTGAGTCTGTATCCTGACTGATCTGAACCTGTATCTAGCCTGAACCTTTTCTTCTATTCTCAACACATACTCAGAGTAGGGATTGTCGACCAGTTGTCCTTTACCACTAGGGTTTGCGAGGCTATTAGGTAAAAAATTGGAATTGTGGGCCCGTTTGGGGCCTGCACCCCTGTGACTGTGGCCAAGTATAAAACGCTCTTAGGGGTGGCCCTGTTATGTCAGAGCTGATCGGTGCGCACAATGGTCCCACACTCCCTGTGTTTTACCTGTGTCTTTAATACCTGTCATATTTTCGATTGCACCTCATCACATAACTAATTCATCTCGGTGTAATAATCACATTAATAGTTAAACAGATAATTTGTCACAGAATCTACATTTGCCCCCCCGGCTGAGGCGGCTCCTTTAGATCTTAATTCAGACCATCAAACATCTCCGCCACCTGCCGCGCGGTGTCACCGAAATGCGTCGCCAGCAAGTAAATGGCTTCCAGGAAACCTTGGAGCATCAATTACCATCAATGTCAATTAGTTCCTGAAGCGGCTAACGATGAGGGAGTCCTTGAGCCGGCGGCACCGGTGTCTGCAGCAGAGGCAGCCACAGCAGGTAAGTGACCGTCATACTCACCTCTGGCTCTTTAACTCCAATTAACATCCAGCTATTAAGTGCGTAAAGCAAATGACGGCTCGAGACTGAGCGCAAAATCATCCAAAATGACCCAATTTATAGAATAATGAGGAAGCGCTGAGGTGTAGATTATAAAGCTTCATACACACATGCAGTGTAAGACTCCTCCATCCTAAACTACAGTGCCCACCATTTCCTTACACCCGCTGCACTTAAAGGGAACCTGTTAGCAGCTGTGACCATGTAGAAAGCAGCCAAAGTTATTGTTCCCCGGAGAGATGTGTAATCATAGTAGCAGCAGGACTGTGAAATGTGGTTTTATATTCCAGGTTTGCAACTTCTCCTTGTGGACTGGTGACATGTCCTCACACTTCTGTGTTCTCTGCAGACGGTGCTATTTTACATACATGTAATCTTATATTTATGTATGTTGTTAGTAGCAGCAGGACTGTGATATATGGACTTCCAGGATTGAAGCTTCTCTAAGTGAATTGGAGGTGTGTCCTCACACTGCTGTGCTCTGTGAAGACTGTATTAAGTATTGTCCCTGGAGAGATGTGTAATCAGACCTTTGTGTTCGTTGTTAGTAGCAGCAGGACAGTGATATATAGATTTATATTCCAGGATTGTAGGTTTTCCAAGAGCACATGTTCTCACACTGCTGTGCTATGTGCTCTCTGCAGTCAGTTTAGGTAATGTACTCGGAGAGATGTGTAAATATAGTAGCAGCAGGACTGTGAAATGTGGTTTTATATTCCAGGATTGCAGCTTCTCCATGTGCACTGGGGCGTGTCCTCACACTGCTGTGCTCTCTGCAGACAGTGTTAGGTATTGCCCCTGAGAGATATGTAATCAGACAAACATGTAATAAGATTTTTATGCATGTTGTTTGTAGCAGCAGGACTGTGATTTATGGATTTATATTCCAGGATTGTAGCTTCTCTAAGTGCACACATTTCTCATAACCCACCAATCCTAAACCTGCGTCTAATCTTCTTAATCTCCTCTAGTTCCAAATTTCACCCGACCCCCGGCATAACAAAGCTGTTCGACAATTTACCCAATATCTATATAATTTATTGAAAACTGAAGGAAGAGGGTCCTGTGCTCCGCATCCATATTCCGTCTTATAGGAGTCCGGTGCCATAGCAACCAATCCCATATTTACTTTTATTTAGAGGAAGGCAGGAGGGTTAATTAATACAGGAGGAAATGTGGGAATATTATAAACGGGAGAGAAATCTGGGGCAGAGGAGGTGATCGCGCTCCATGTATATAGACTGTATATAGATGAGGTGTGCAAAGAGATATACACCCCATCCAAGGGCGGTGCCATATAGGTGCCATCCATATAGGTGCCATATAGGTGCCATCCATATAAGTGCCATCCATATAAGTGCCATCCAAGTGTCAGGACTGATTTCTGATACAGATACATGCTGATCAATCATGTGACTGGGGGTCCATTACACCCCCAAATGAATAAAGCAGCTAAACGGCACTCATTTAGGGAACAACTGACCCCCTTTTCTCTTATTCCACTGGGAACACAATTAATCAGCATGTTACCCCCCATACTGTGACCAGAATACCCCTATATCCCCTATACTGTGACCAGAATACCCCTATATCCCCTATACTGTGACCAGAATACCTATATCCCCCAATACTACTGGTGACCGGAAGACTACCCCTATATCCCCATACTGTGACCAGAAATCCCCCTATACATCATCCCTATACTGTTACCAGAATTAACCCCTATGATCACCCTATACTGGGACCAGATCACCTAGTCGTGGGCAGAACCCTATATCCCCAATACTGTGACCAGAATAACCCATATCCCATACTGTGACCAGAATACACCCTCATCATCCCTATACTGGTTACCAAATAACCCCGTATATCCCTATACTGTTACCAGAACTTACCCATAATCTCTTGGGACTGTGACCAGACACCTATACACCCTAATACTGATGACCAAAGACCCCGTAATCCCCTAATACGGTACCAAATAAACCCTATAGCAAGCAAAGAAATACCCCTTAGGCACCGATGACTTCATCTCCAGAAGACTAAAAAAACTTCCCATGAGCCCTAACCGTATAATCCGCCAATACTGTAGAATACCCCATATAACAGGAGACCCATATATCCCCTATACTGTGACCAGAATACCCCTAATCCATATACGTGGAACCACGACAGTAACCCTAATCCCCTATACTGTGACCAGACCCCTAATCCCCTAGTATTACCGGAGCCCGTATACCCACTACATGTGACCAGAATAACCCCTAATAACTGTGACCAGCACTACCCCTATATCCCCAATACTGTGACCAGAATAGCCCCTATATCCCCAATACTTTTCGTTCAAGAATACCCCTATATCCCCTATACGTGACCAGCAATACCCCTATATCCACTATACTGTGACCAGAATACCCTAAGTGACCCCCTAATACCATATCCCCTATAATGTTACCATAATACCCATATACCATAGACCCGCCCCTATCATCTGTGACCAGAATACCCCTAATCCCCATCATGTGACCAAATACCCCTATATATCCCCTATCTGTGACCAGAACTCCATACCCCCTATCCCTGTGACCAGAATACCCCCTATATATCACCTATACTGTGACCGAATACCCTATATCCCCATATACTGGACAGAATAACCCTAAGGCCCCCATAAAGTGACCAGAATAACCCCTATATCCCATACTGGGTGGACATAAACCCCTTATGACCCCATACTTGTTGACCAAATACCTATATCCCCCTAGCTGTGACCAGAATACCCCTAATCCCCTATACTGTGACCATATACCCCGATATCCCCAATACTGTGACCAGAATACCCCTTAGCCCCTATACTGTGACCAGATACCCCCTATATCCCCAATACTGACCAAAAACCCTATATCCACACTACGTGACCAGAAACCCTATATCCCCATATCCCCTATACTGTGTACCAGAATAACCCCGATATCCCCCTTACTGTGACAGATAGCCCCTATATCCCACTCTACTGTGACCAGAATACCCCTATATCGTCCCTTATACCGTTACCAGAATAGACCCCTATATACCCCTTTACTCTGTGTCCAGATAACCCCAGTGACCAGAAACGCGTTGGTGATTAACGTGAACTGATCCTCCCATACATCATATATAGATCTCATATGCGCGGCACCGGCCCCGGGAATGTACAGGACGCCTTTAGCTCGTGTGATGGGGACATAGCAGTCCACCCATAGAACACTTCTCTATACAGGACAAAACAATAAAGAGGAGCCGGACACATCACACGGACACGGGGTCACAGGACAACGGTACAGGACACAGGACAATGGGACCAGACATGGAGACACATGGACAATGGACACAAGGACATGGAGGCACAGAACGACACTAGGGCCACAGGACGACAGTGGGGCACAGGACATGCAGGACCGACAGGAGGACGACACGGCCATGGAAGGAGGCCGCCAAGGACACAGGGACACAGGACTGTGAGGCAGCAAGGACACGTAGGGGCCCAGGGGGACAGGTACACGGGGGGGCACAGACATCCGGGGGCACAGCACACTGACATGGACACAGACACGGAAGGACACATGCCTCGACGTGACACAGGACGGCACAGACCGGGGCAGACATGCCAGGATGCACGGGAACAGGAGTACAGGGCCACCGCATTTTCGCGGGCTTCATCGTCCGTTTTCTTCCGTTTTGCCCTAAATTGCCCAGGTTTTTGGCCGTACACCAATCGGATGTGTGCGCATCGCCCGCCATTGCATCGACACAAGTGCATCCTCACACTGCGGCTCTGTGCTAATTCCCTGAACGAACATTAGAAGCTCTACCAAAAACAAAATAAGCAATAGATTTAAAATAGCCTCGCTGTAGGGAGTCCGGCCATAAGGCAACTACTAGCTTTCAATATATTCAATTTACCTTCTTGCGGTAAGAAATAATAGATAATTATAATACCCCTTCTAATCGTTATATTTGGTATCGCTGCGTGATGGATTGTGTTACTTTGAAGTAATAGGGGGTAATAATGTGGTTCTGCACCATCCTTAGACGCGCCCTTATATATCCCCGCCACCAGGCGCTCACTGAGCAATGCCTCCTGGGTGAACCGTCATATGTCTGTGCATATGTCCCTATGGTGGCTGCGGTGTGTGGCGCCCCAATGGCGGTCCCTGCGGTACCTGCACACATTGCCATCCTGTAGTGTCCTCTCCTCCTGTGTTGCAGCGGCCCCCTTCCCCATCACCGTGTCTACTGGCGGTGTCCCTCATCCTCCTGTGTGGCGGGAAGCTTTGTGAGGGACTGGTGATGCCTCTAGTACAGTGTGATGGGGAGCGATCACCCCACCACTGTACCTACCCTCAGTGCTGCCCCCATGTTACCTACCCCTCAGTGCTGCCCCATGTACAACCCCTCGTGCTGGCGCCCATGTACCCTACCCTCATGCTGGCCCAGTACCTACCCCTCAGTCTGCCCCATGTACCTACCCACGCCAGTGCTGGCACCACATGACCTACCCCTCAGTGCTGCCCCATGTACCTACCCCTCATCGGACCTCATGTACCGTACCCCTCTGCTTGGCCCCATGTACCTCCCCTCATGCTGGCCCAGTCCTACCGCTCAGTGCTGCCCCATGTACCTACCCTCAGTCTGCCCCGATGTAACTACCCCTCGTGCTGGCCCCATGTACCTACCCCTCATGCTGTCCCCTTTACCTACCCCTAGTGCTGGCCCCACTGTACCTACCACCCTCAGTGCTGGCCCCCATGTACCTACCCCTCATGCTGTCCCCATGTAACCTACCCCTCAGGTGCTTGGCCCCATGTTAACCCTACCCTCAGTGCTGTCCCCATTACGCTATCCCCTCAGTGCTGTCCCCATGTCACCTACCCCTCAGTCGGCTGTCCCCATGTGACCCTACCGCTCCGGTGCGGCCTCAGTTACCTACCCGCTCGTGCTGCCATGTACCCCCAGTGTATCCGTACCGACCCCTCAGTGCTGTCCCCATGTACCCCTACCCTCAGTGCTGTCCCGGTCCTACCCCTCTTCCCAGTCACTGTGCTGCCCCATGTAACCTACCCCTCATTCGCCTGTACCCTCCACCTCCGTGCACTTTACTACCCCCTCAGTGCTGGCCCCATGTACCTACCCTCATGGCTGGCCCCATGTACCCTCCCCCTCAGTGCTGGCCCATGTACTACCATCCCCTCGTGCTGGCCCCATGCTATGTGGCACCTGACCCCCTCAGTGCTGCCCAGTCTTAACCTACCCCTCAGTGCGGCCCCATGGTACCTACCCATCCGTGCTGCCCACTGGGACCTAACCCCTCAGTGCTGGGCCCCATGTACCTAACCCCCTCAGTGCTGGCCCACATGTACCTACCCCTCATTGCTGGCCCCAGTACCTACCCCTCGTGCTGGCCCCATGTAACCATCCCCTCGTGCTGCCCCTGTACCTACTACCCCTCAGTACGCCCCATGTCCTCCCCTCAGTGTCTGGCCCATGTACTACCCCTCATTGCTGTCCCCATGCCACCCCTCATGCTGGCCCCTTCCTCCCGCTCAGTGCTGGCCCATGTCCTAACCAGCCTACAGCTCTTGCTGGCCCATGTACCTACCTACCTCTCAGTGCTGGCCCCAAGTTCCTACCCCTCGGCCTGCCCCATGTACCTACCCCTCAGTGCTGCCCCATGTACCTACCCCTCATGCTGGCCCCATTACCTCCCCCTCGTGCTGGCCCCATGTACTACCCCTCAGTGCGGCCCCAGTCCTACCGCTCAGTGCTGGCCCCATGTACCACCGCTCATTTCTGGCCCCATGTACCTACCGCTGCAGTGCGGCCCATGTCCTACCCCTCAGTGCTGGCCCCATGTCCTCGACCCCTCAGTCTGCCATGTACCTCACCTCAGTGCTGGCACCCATTACCTACCCGCACCTGCCTCACAGGTACCTACCCCTTCAGTTGCTAGCCCCATGTACATACCCCTCATGCTGGCCCCATTACCCTACCCCTCAGGCAAGGCCCCTGGTACCTCACCCTCAGTGCGAGGCCCTATACCTACCCCCTCATGTGCGGCCCCAAGCACGAACCATTTTCCGTTCCTGGCTCTTGGCACCCTCCCTCTCAGTCCTGGCCCTCTCCCATGCGGTGCATGACATTAGGGACACTCTTGGGGTACTGCAACTTGATGTTGCTTTGTTGCCGCACTGATGAAACATTTTAGTTCCCGCCTCAACAGAAGAACCTTGATTAGGAGTCAGATTTCCTCTAACTAAATAATCCAACGGGAAACTCCCAGCTCCCCGGATTCTCCTATACCAGTCTGCGCTGCCTGGCACCGGCTCCGGAGCTGCCCCGACGTGGTGTCCTACATAATGAGAGAGAGTGTATATACAGGTGGTGGGGGGGGGCTATAACATCACAGAACCATCACCGGTATCAGTGCCGCCCCTATAGGTAGATATCATGTGCGCCTTTGTCCCCCTATAGGGAGATTATCATGTGCGCCCCTATAGGGAGATCACACCTAGGGTCATGTGCGCCCCCTATAGGGAGATATCATGCCGATGGTGATGTGCGCCCCCTAGGAGATATCATGTCGCCCCCTATAGGGAGATATCATGTTGCGCCCCCTATAGGGAGATACTCTGACCACGCGCCCTCATATATTACATATACAGAGGAGATATCATGGCCTATATGGGCATACATATGGCCTGTGTGGGTGGGTCGGTGGGCACTATCATGGTTAGTTCATTTCCTCGTGGTTCCTGGGCTGTCCCACTTACTGTTTGTGTTCGGTTGCGATCCAATCGATTTTTCATTGGGGAGTTTGGTGCTTAGTTGGGACTTGCACTGCATGGGCGGGTGTGTGGCCCTTCGTTCTTTTGTTTGTTTGTGATAGGGTTGTTTATTTCTTGAGTGATAGGTCTTGATTGATTTTCTATTGATGTGGGTGTTTATCCAAATTGTGGTCTAGCGCCGGTACGGAATTGTTTCATTTTTTGATCTAACTAGAGGGGGATTTAGCTTGTTTTGTGTCCCCCCATAGGCATTTGTGCCCAAGGGAATATCACGCTCATTTAATATAATGGTACATCGCCCCTGAGGGGAACCCCCCTTATTACATAAGGGTATGTATAGGATATCATGGTGCGCCCCCTATAGGAGATATCTGAACCCGCGCCTCTCATATATCTACCATGCATAAGGGGATCTGCAGTGGCGCCCCCATAGGAGATAATCTGACCCCGCGCCTCTATATTTATTACAGATACATAGAAGGGATGTCATGTGCGCCCCCTAATGGGATACTGACCCGCGCCTCTCATATATTAACATATACATAGAGGGATATCCTGTGGCGGCCCCCTATAGGGAGATATCTGACCCGCGCCTCTCATATATTACATATACATAGAGGGATATCAGTTGCGCCCCCTATAGGGGGATATCATGTCGCTCCCCTATAGGGAATATCTGACCCGCGGCCTCTTATTTATCGATACATAGAAGGGCATATCATGGTGCGCCCCCTATATGGAGATAATCTTGACCCGCGCCTCTCATAATTACATATGACATAGTAGGGGTACATGTGGCGCCCCCTTATAGGTAGAAAGCACTGACCTTCCCCCGCCGCCTCTCATAATATTCATAACAATAGAGGGGATTCATGGCGCCCCCTATAGGGAGATATCGACCCGCGCCTCTCATATATTACAGATACTCATAGAGGGGAAGATCATGTTGCGCCCCCTATAGGAGAATCATGTGCGCCCACTATAGGAATATCATTTCGCCCCCTATAGGAGATATCTACCCGCGCGCCTCTCATATAGTACATCACATAAGGGTATCATGTGTGCGCCCCTAAAGGGAGATAATCTGACCCGCCTCTCCATATATTACATATACATAGAGGATATCATGTGCGCCCCCTATTGGGAGATATCTTGACCCGCGCCTCTCATATTTACATATAACATAAAGGGATATCATTTGCCCCCCTATAGGGAGATATCTGCCCCGCGCCTCTCATATATTACATATACATGAAGGGATATCATTTGCGCCCCCTATAGGGAGATATCTGACCCGCACCTCTCATATTTACATAACATAGGGATTCAATGTGCGCCCCTAGAGTGATGAGATATCATGGATGGCGCCCCCTATGGGAGATATCTGACCCGCGCCCTCTACATATATTACATATACATAGAAGGGATATCATGTGCGCCCCCTAGAGGAGAATATCTGACCCGCACCTATCATATATTACATATACATAAGGGATATCATGTGCGCCACCTATAGGGAAGATACTGACCCAGCCCTCTCTATATTACATATACATAGAAGGGATATCCTGTGCGCCCCTATAGGGAGATATCTGACCCGCGCCTCTCATATATTACAGCTACATATAGGGATCATGTGCGCCCCCTAAGGGAGATATCATGTGTGCCCCCTATAGGGAGATATCTGACCCGCGCCTCTCATATATTAACATATCATACAGTGATATGAGGGTATATCATGTGCGCCCCCTATAGGGAGATATCATGGTTGCGCCCCTGATAGGGAGATTATATGTGTGCCCCTATAGGAGATCTCTGACCCGCGCTCTCATATATTCCATCTACATAGAGGAGATTGTCATGTGCGCCCCCTATAGGAGATATCATGTGCGCCCCCTATAGGAGATTCTGACCCGCGCCTCTCATATATTACAGATACATAGAGGGATATCATGTGCGCCCCCTATAGGGGGATTCTGACCCGGGCCTCTTATTTATTACAGATACATAGAGGGATATCATTGCGCCCCCTTAGGAGATATCTGTCGCCCCCTATGGAGATAATCTGACCCGGGCCTCTTATTTATTACATATACATAGAAGGGATACCTTGTGCGCCCCCTAGAGGGAGATATCTGACCCGCGCCTCTATTTACTAGATCTAGAAGGATATCCTGTGCGCCCCCTATAGGGAGAATCTGACCCGCACCTCTCATATATTACATATACATAGAGGGATATACAGTGCGCCCCCTATAGGGAGATATCTGGACCCCGCTCGCTGTATTTATACAGTACATAGAGGGATACCATGTGGCCCCCTATAGGGAATATCTGACGGCGCCTCTATCCTTATATTACAGATACCTAGAAGAGAATTCATGTGCGCCCCCTATAGGGAAATGCTGACCCGGGCCTCTTATTTATAAGATACATATAGGGATACTTGTGCGCCCCCTTAGGAGATATCATGTGCGCCCCCTTAGGGAGATATCTGACCCGGGCCCTTTATTACAGATACATAGAAGGGATACCTGTGCCCCCTATAGGGAGATCTGACTGCACCTCTCATTATTAACATGATACATAGAGGATATCATGTGCGCCCCCTATAGGGAGATTCTGACCCGGCCTCTTCATTATACATATACATAGAGGGATCCCTTGTGCGCCCCTAATATCAGTGCGCCCCTATGAGATTCTACCCGCGCTCTTATTTATTACAGATACATAGCAGGGATATCATTGTGCGCCCCCTATAGGGAGATATCTGACCCGGCCCTTAATATATTACATAGTACATGAGGGATATCATGTGCGCCCCCTATAGGGGGAGATATCTGACCCGCGCCTCTTATTTATCAATAACATAGAGGGGATACCTTGTGCGCCCCCTATTAGGGAGATATCATGCGCCGCCCTATAGAGATATCTGACCGCGGCCCTATAGTATTACAGTAATCATAGGGGAACTTGTGCGCCCCCCATAGGGATATCAATGGCGCCCCCTATAGGAGATATCTGACCCGGCCTCTTATTTATTACAGATACACTAGAGTGATACCATGTGCGCCCCCTATAGGGGAGATATCTGACTGCGCCTCTCTTATATTACAGATACATAGAGAGAGTATCATGTGCCGCCCCCTATAGGGAGATATCTGACCCGCACCTCTCATATTTACACTACATAGAGGGAGATTCATGTGCGCCCCCTATAGGATATATCTGACCCGCCCTCTCATATATACATATACATAGAGGGATTCATGGTGCGCCCCCTATAGGAGATAATGACCCGCACCTCTCATATATTACATATACATAGAGAAGAGATATCATGTGCGCCCCCTAGGGAGATATCTGACCGGGCCTCTATATTTATACAGACATAGAGGGGATACCTTGTGCGCACCCCTATAGGGAGATATCATGTGCGCCCCCTTCGGCATATCACCCGGCCTCTATTATTTACAATACATAGAGTGGATACCATGTGTCGCCCCCTATAGGGGAGATATCTGACCCGGCCTCTTATTTACAGATACATAGAGGGATTCCTTGTGGCGCCCCCTATAGGAGAGTATCTGACCCGCGCCTCTTATTTATACAGTACATGAGGGAGACCATGTCGCCCCCTATAGGAGATTCTGACACGCGGCCTCTTATTTATTCAGAACATAAGGGGGATACTTGTGCGCCCCCTATAGGAGATATCTGACCCGCGCCTCTTATTTACAGATACATAGAAGGGATACCTTGTTCGCCCCTATAGGGATGTCATCTAACTCTTGTATTAAGATACTGGGGACGACCCGGATACTATGCCCTGCCAGCGTTCCCTACAAAGGGAAGTGCCAGCGCAAACACACCCGAAACCCACTTCCACCCTTACAGATGACAGGCCAAATTCTAATTTCTGCAACAAGCGTTTAGTTTTCGCTGGCAAGCGCCCCCACACATGAGATTAAGTATACACCACCTGGGGCACACATTACTAAGACCCAGCACAGTGTGACGATGTTGCAGTGTCCTGTGTAATGCGGGGTGCCAATTAGGATTTCTGGGCGCATGTTACTATTAATCTGGTCCCCCTGCACACTGCTCCGACACAGTGCACCAACACTTTTTTTGGTGTCAGTCTTAACACGGGGCATGTGTGCATCAATGGACTTTCATGTTAAATTTGGCGCCGAAACGATTTGATCACCGAGTGGGTTGAGTGTCTCGCGTCACTGGTGATCGGATTTTATGGTCACCTTATTAGGACTTGTAGATGCCCAAACTGAAAGGGGCCCTTTACTTTGATCTATCTCTGCATTGTTAGAAGGATCCCTTGACAATCACGAAATTACACCCCCCTCTTCCCCCGGCTTGAACATCCAGCGATCAGGTGGGATCTGAGCAAGTATCTGGCAGTAAGAGTTCAGGTTCCCTCAGGTTGCTGATGGAAGATTTACTTTAGAATACCATTTTCTCCTGTGGTGTTATTACAGAGGATTTGAACACTTACTCTCCAGAGAACCCCTAATTATTAATAGGTTCTCAACCTGTGGGTTCCTTCACCTCTGGGGGTCGAATGATCATTTCACAGGGGTCGCCTAAAAACATTGCAAATATGTTTTCCAATTGTCTTAGGGACCGAGGCACCGCTGACCTCCCTCAGGAAAGCAGCGCTGCACAGTGATATCTGTGTGTGCCGTCTCCCTGATGCCAGCAATGATGCATCACACTACCAGCTTCCAAACACTGGAGAGCAGAGGAGCCACAGAAGAGCGGAGAGGCTATGGGAGCACGGGCAGGTGAGTACTTTTGTCTGCTAGCTACTCAGTGGGATACCCCTGTGACTGCTGGCTACACTGTGAAGCATCACTCTGACTGCTGGCTACACTGGGAGGTATCCCTGTGACTGCTGACTACTTTAGGGGGCATATCTGTGACTGGTGGCTACTCTAGGGGGTAACCCTCTGACTTCTGACTACTCTGGGGCGCATTTTTGTAACTGCTGGATATTCTGAGGGGTATCCCTGTGACTGCTGACTACTCTGTGAAGCATTTCGGTGTCTGCTGGCTACTCTGGGGGACACCCCTGTGTCTGCTGGCTACTCTGGGGGACATCCCAGTGTCTGCTGGCTACTCTGGGGGACAACCCAGTGACTGCTGGCTGCTCTCGGGGACACCACTGTGACTGCTGACTTCTCTGGGGGTATCTCTGTGACTGCTGGCTGCTTCGGGGAACACCTCTGTGACTGCTGGCTACTCAGGGGGACATCCCTGTGACTGCTGGGTGCTCCCGGGGACACCTCCGTGACTGATGGCTACTTGGTAGGGTATCCATGTGACTGCTGATTGCTCTGGGGAACACCACTGTGACTGCTGGCTACTCTGGGGGGCACCCCCGTGACTGCTGGCTACTCTGGGGGAACACCACTGTGACTGCTGGCTACTCTGGGGGGCACCCCCGTGACTGCTGGCTATTATGGGGGAACACCACTGTGACTGCTGGCTACTCTGGGGAACACCACTGTGACTGCTGACTACTCTGGGGCCTTCCCTGTGACTGCGATTCCTATACATAACAGTAACAAAATTACATTTTATAGTTATTAGTAACGAAACTTATTTTCTGGTTGGAGGTCACCAGAACATGAGGAACTGTGTAAATCTGTGGCTGCACTAGGAAGTTTGTGAACCTGTTATATGGCAGTGGGTTTTTCACTCTGGATCTCTCTTTATATTCTACTCTTCTCCTGATGAGACACTACTGGGGGTCACTGTCCATGGGATCCCCATATTCTACCTCCCATACAGTAATGATACTGGTTCTGTAACCCTTTAGAGTACCCTGTGGTGCTGCCAGGTTTCCCATGATGTCAGCAATCTGTCTCCCTGCACTTCCTTGCAGGCTTTTCTTGGACTTGTAGTCCCACATTAACAAACAAGGCAGCGATTGGTGACATTGCAGAGCGCAGAAGTGTGAATGGAAGCGTCGGCATGTCGTCTGCCTCCTTACTACATGGCAGGTGAGGAGTGAATGATCCCCGGTAGAGAGGAGAGCGATGCCTCTGCACGGTCCCTCCTCTCGCCCGTCCTCCTCCTCTTCCCATTATCTCCCTCCCACCTCAGGTCTCCCTCTCGGATTCCACTTGCTTGAACTGTTTCATTGGGAGCAATCGCCTGCGAGCCGGATCGTACGCGGGGAGGACAGGCAACTTCTTATAGCAGCGCTCGTCCCTGGTGGATACCCCACTTTTTGATTTTTGAGGGTGGACACCCCTGTGTATACTACTTGTCTCCTCATCCCACTGCTCAGGACACCCTTATTCTTTCCCTTTTGGAGCTGTGACCCCGGGACATGCCCTCTTCTTCTTCCTGACACTTGCCCCCGGACTCCCCATTTCTGATGATCGCCCGGTCATTCTGGACACAGGTGCGTGTAAGATTTTTGCTTGAAATCCTCGTCTTATTATAGAAAGTGTGCCCACGGGGACTTTGTTATAATCTAGGTCAGTGACTTATAAAATGAGTGTGGTAGTTCTCGGAGAGACCTAATTAGGCTGCGTTCCGGGAGCGCAGCGCCTGCCTGTTCCTGGGTGCACCTTGAGATACAATACACAGAGATCTGGTTACATATGGAGACAATACGAGGAGTTCTCGTCT
This sequence comes from Engystomops pustulosus, assembly GCA_019512145.1. Lineage (NCBI taxonomy): Eukaryota > Metazoa > Chordata > Amphibia > Anura > Leptodactylidae > Engystomops > Engystomops pustulosus. The sequence goes on along the minus strand of WNYA01000163.1, from coordinate 108,939 downwards.
TACTACATGCAGGCTCTGTGCTCCGATGTGGATGTCTGGGACCTTTTTATAGGGCTCTTTTTGTTTGTGATCCCTGGGAACAGTCAGCACGGACTCTGATCCTCCGGAGCTGCGCTTTCCAAGAGTTTACGATGCATAAACAGCTTCCATACATGACATCGTCTTATCCCAGGTTCACCGGACTACAGCCTATGTCTATAGAGTCTCAGTGATGTTCATGTAAATCATACCTGAAGACAAGGGTTAGTGGGGTTTTTGGGACCATCAGCAATTCATCACTTTCAATGTAGGGGTGACCCTAAACGGCGCCCACTTCGCCTTATTCTAAAGTATCAGGTTATTTTTTAGTCGGTGGGTTCACACCCGTTCTGACATCAGGTGTGAAGAGACCTTATTTTTAGGTGTCGGGTCCTGCTTTGTAGCTGGTGACTGCGCCCCTGATGCTACCGTGCTCCAGGTAGTGCTGACTGGGGCAAGTGGTTCAACTCACCTCATGGCCGGTGCACCCCTGGTTCAATGTCATGTTGAGTATTTATGACTTGTCTACGTGATAAATATTCAAGATCTGGGTCCCAGATGCTCAATCTTTCTTCCATAGACTTGAATGGGAGGTGGCGCATATATATGTATTCATATAGGCAGCTCAGGACACCCCAGTTCTTGAGATAGGGGCAGGTCCCAGGTGTTTGATCCACATCTGTCAGGTATTTATGACATGTCCAAATTTCTGTAAAAACCTCTCATAGAGCAGATTTGTAATACATACATAACCTTTCAGGAGCACCTCTAAGCAGTAGTGGATTATAGACGGTTTGGGTGGTAGCCTGGGGCCCAAGGCTTCTAGGGGGCCCATGGCCACCCAAACCTTCCACCAATTTTGTACTCAGAAGGACCGTCACCCATGTAATCCACACACATCTGGTCCTGCTCTCAATACACATGTACACCAAAGCCATTACAGGACCTTTATAGGTCCTTCAAAGGTCCTTAAACTGCAAATTGAAAGCAGCAGAGGGGACACATCCTGCATTCCCCAAGAAGCTGGTTCTATTATTATATGTAGGAAGTGATTCCAGACTTGTATGGGCCATAATATTCATACAGGCCAGAGCCCATGGTGGTCTTATACAACCCTTGTCCCTAAGATTTGGTGATGGCTCTCGGTCCCTGGTGCTTCTGGTCCTATCAAACTGGACATGATGATGTCATGACCATTGTGCACGTGACCACTGCGCCAGTCCCTGGACTGATTGATCTTATCTAATATGCACAATGTATGTGGTGCCATCACTTGCTGGTCCAATAAGACCGGTGCCTTATCGGACCTGGGGGCCCCATAGAAAGGCGAACCAGTCAGCATGTTTGGAAACCCCTATGGGGGGTAACTAGAGGATGGATATGTGGACGTACAGCTCGGAGCATATTTGTGACACGCCATCATATAAGTCTATGGACATAACATTGCCGTTATTACTACTCCTGCAGAAAATCAATTTTTTGCTACATCCTCCCCCCATTGGGAAAAATATAAATTATTTGTAGCACTCATTAAAGTGGCAATGTAGCATCAACTTGTTGACCCATGACCCCTCAATTATTGATAGGATCTGTACAAATTGCAGCAAAATATAAAACATGGTAGAACATTGAGTATGGTCGGGGACTGCTTGTAGCTGGAATTTTCTGTAATAAGCCATAATCCAGGAATTGTATCCCCCATTAAGAATATTAAGTGGTCTTTGAGAATAAAAGTAACTATTACTGTCCAGTGTTTGGAATTAAATAATTGTAGTTGTTATTTTTGGAAGAGATTTCCTAGAAAAATATAAATCATCGATCTCTCGCGTCTTAAAGGGCATCTACCACCAAGATGAAGGACTGTATGGAAATGAGCCATAGGTGTTAATGGGACCTGGAGCCCCTCAGGCTCATTTGCATACAGTCTTTCATCCTGGTGGTACTTGTCGTTTATGTTCTCATACTGCCCAACTAGGAAGTTGAGGGGCACAGGAAGTTGAGGGGCACAGGAAGTTGAGGGGCACAGGAGGAAGTTGAGGGGCACAGGAAGTGAGGGACAGGAAGTTGAGGGGCACAGGAAGTTGAGGGGCACAGGAAGTTGAGGGGCACAGGAAGTTGAGGGGACACAGGAAGTTGAGGGGCACAGGAAGTTGAGGGGCACAGGAAGTTGAGGGGCACAGGAAGTTGAGGGGCACAGGAAGTCGAGGGGAACAGGAAGTCGAAGGGAACAGGAAGTCGAAGGGAACAGGAAGTCGAAGGGAACAGGAAGTCGAAGGGAACAGGAAGTCGAAGGGAACAGGAAGTCGAAGGGCACAGGAAGTCGAAGGGCACAGGAAGTCGAAGGGCACAGAAAGTGTAGACAGTAATGGGCTGCTCGGGCATGTCGTTGCATTTCTAGGTAAAAGAGACCAACCAGGTCAAGTCTTAGAAACGGAGCAGCAAGGGATTGGTTCCTAACATTAAAAAAGGCAAAGTCGAGATGCACAGGAAGTATTGACACCCAGGAAGTAGAGACGTCCGAATTTGGGCAGTTTTTTGTAGCAATCGTTGCATTGGTCACCAAGTGATGATGTCACGTACATTGTGCATGTGACCGTTGTGCCGCAGTGTACATGATGTCATCACTTCTGCTCCATTGACCACACAGCAGATTCTGGAACTCCCTGGTCTCCCCTGAGAGTCCGCGGTTCCTTTCTCCTCTTATACAGAGCCAGAACCTCGTGGATTTTGTGTGAATTTCATAAAACCCCTTTTTAAACAGAAGTCCAATGATTTCAGACATTCAGTAGTGGAGTTGATCTGTTTGGATGAACCTAAAATTGCTCTTAAGTCCCAATAGCGTAAAGCAAGATATAGGGACTTACTCACTGGCTGAGATTTTGATGAGATTTTTGAGCCAGGATTCCTATGGCTAGTGATACCACATTACAGGAATAGATTGAAGGTTTATTTGTGGACCAAACCCTTGGGTCCATTCACACGGTGCAATTAAAGGGGGTTTGTTATTTTTTTCCATTAATCAGCACAATATGTTCTACTTACCAGCAGGAGAACCTGCAGTGATGTGTGAAGTTGTTTATGGAAATAATAGGATGAGAGATGTTAAAGGGGTGTTTGGTTATTGAGATTGATGGTGTTTGGTGATCTGTCAGATACTTAGGGTCCTGATATGCAGCGTGCAGCGTCCTCCCACACTGACAAAGTAGCTGCCCAGGTGAGTGTGAGCTGCAGTTACCTGACTCGGCCACTATTCAGAGATGGAGCTGTTTTACTTCCATCTGTTCAGTGCCGGATGTCAGACCTCCGGATTGTGTGTATTCCTCGGATAGGTTTTCAATCTTAAAGACCCCTTAACTAAATACATATGACCTGTTTAAAAAATGCATGGACACACATGTTTTCAGCAGCTGCTGGGATTTGTAGTCCTACAGCATAGAGACCAGTTTCACATCTCTTCTCTGAAATATGAAGATGCTCGTTACATTAATGAAGCCGTATGGGAATAGATCCCGTGCATGGACCATACAGGTCCCATCTCCTCTCATTATAGTCAGTATGAAGTGACCTGAGAGCCGCCGAGCAGCATTTATCTTCGTTTTTTTAGGAGGAATAACTTAGGGGGCGGTTATTCAAGCAGCGCCCCGTCATCTGTCCGCGGGACCGAAATTAGGATTTGTCAAGTAAATGTAGCGAGAGGCGAATAGCGAATTCTACTGTTTATCGGGAAGATAAAGCGATTGGATTAACATGTAACAAACAAGTGTTTTCGGAAAAGCAGAATCCCATCCGAAAAAATATAAAGCAGCGGCACAGAACGTATCCACATTTATAATGTACAGCGCTGAATTTTTAGCAGATAATTGGATGCATCGGCTCTGCAGCGAGGATGATGCCAGGATCGTCTCCAAGCGGAGCATACGGCTCGCTCCCTGCGTAGATATCTGTCACGCTGCGCCAGCAGCAGGTAAGGTCGTCTGACCCCCTCGGCACAGATTGCTGCAGTTTTTCACTCAGTTTTTCAAGTGAACGGGAAAACTTATGAGGATGTTGTTCTACTTTAGTTTCCACAATAATTGCGCTGAGTTGCAATTTTATAGCTGTTGTGTTAAAGGGAGTTTAGTACTGAACCTTTTGGACCTTTTATGGAAATGCTACTTCAAATTCCGCTGTGTGAATATATCCTAAGAGAAGATGCGCACAATGGGGCAGGTTTTTCAAAAGTATCTGGCTCCCTTACCCTCCTTCCCCTTTACGTCGCCATCCCCCGTCGTTGTCCCCTTATTCCCTATCCTCCTTCCCTTCGTCCCCACTTCCAGAACCCTGAACCTGTATCTGATCCTGAAATCCTGCCTTATATATCCCGAACCCTGACCTGTACCTGATCCTGCCTTATCCAGAACCTTGAACCTGTTCCTGAGCCTGCAATCTCCTTATCCAGAATAACCCTGAACCTGTACCTGAATCCTGCCTCTATCCATAACCCCTAACCCTGTTTAGCTGAGCCTGAAATCCCCTGCCTTACCAGAACCCTGAACCTGTACCTGATCCGCCGATTCCAGAACCCTGAACCTGTTCCTGAGCCTGAATCCGCCTTAATCAAAACCCTGACCCTGTAACCTAATCCTGCCTTATCCATAACCCTGAACCTGTCTCTTCTGACCTGAATCCTCCTATACGAACCCTGACCTGTACCCTGATCCTGCCTTGTCCAGAACCCTAACCTATACCTGAGCCTACTCCCTGCCTTATCCAGAAACCCTAACCTGTAACTGATCCTGCCTTATCCAGAACCCCTGAACCTGTTACCTGAGCCTGATCCTTCCCTTATCCAGAACCCTGAACCTGTACTGATCCTCCTTATCCGACCACTGAACCTGTCTCTGATGCCTGAATTTCCGCCTTATCCGACAGAACCCTGAACCTTGTACCTGACCTGCCTTGGTCCAGAAACCCTTGAACCCTGTATCTTAGCCTGCAAATCCCCTGCCTTATCGATCCTGAACCTGTTACCTGATCCTGCCGGAATAATCCAGACCCTTCCCTGTATCTGAGCCTGCATCCTGCCTTATCCAGAAACCCGAACCTGTAACCACCCCTGACCTGCCTTATCCAAACCCTGACCTGGTACCTGAGCCTGAATCCTGCCTTATCCAGAACCCTGGGACCTGTACCTGATCCTGCCTTATCCAAACCCTGAACCTGTCTCGAGCCTGATCCTGCCTTATCCAGACCCTAACCTTACCTGATCCTGCTTGTCCAGAACCCTGAACCTGTTCTGAGCCTCTGCATCCTGCCTTAATCCAGAGCCCTGAACCTGTAACCTGAATCCTGCCTTAATCCAGAACCCGGAACCGTTACCTGAGCCTTAATCCTGCCTTATTCCAGAAAACCCTGAACCTGTAACTGATCCTCCTGCCTTATCCAGAACCCTGGAACCTTGTTACTGCGCCTTAAATCCTGCCTTATCCAGGAACCTGAACATGTAACTACGGCCGTCAAACCAAACCCTGAACCTTTACCTGACCCTGCATCCTGCCTTATCCAGACCCTGAACCCTGTACCCGAGCCTGGTCCAGAAGCCTTAAACATCAACCTGTACTTGAATCTACTCCTGTTCCTGTTCCTCCTCTTCCTTTGTCATTTATATTCCTATCTTTATCTCTGTTCATCTTACTTGTTCTGAGCACTATTTGCAGAGTGTCGACCAGTAGACCTTTCCACTATGGTTTTCGAGCTGTCCAGCGTGGAATTACGACTTAGTGACATATTCGATTCTGTTACCGTTTCCTTCCTTTTCCCCTTAGTCAATAACCTATTTTATAGAAGAAGACTGACTACTCAGTATCAAATTTGGGTATAAAATACACATATATTTTTGGATGAAAACAATTTTATTGTTAAAAAATGATACGATAACAATTTTGCAATACCATTCTTCCATGGATAACCGCTGGGGCTGCAGAAACTGGCACAATTTATAACTTTGAATTAAATGGAAAAAATAAAGTAACCATGAACTTTACAACATGTATTTCATGATTTCCCTCTCACAGTTTGACCGGTTCTGTCATCTTCGTGTACCCGGATAACAAAATAACAATAGATCCTGACGATATACAGGGATTACATGCGTCTGTCACAGTCAGGGACATTACTTTATTGACTTATACAGCCGAGGACGGCCCGCAATGATAAATGCGCCCCCCCCTTTTTATCAGCATCAGTCGTCATCGTCCGGTTCTTATGTGTAATATTGAAGTTTCTGGTGCTTATGTGACTTTGTGATCTCGTTTTTTCAGGCATTTTTATCCCCTACTGTCTCTGTCTGTACAACCTTAACCACCTGCTCTCACAGCCGCTGGTGGACACCTATCTGCTGGGACTCACTCAATCCTGCTCCCCATCTCATAGACTGTCATTGTACCTGACAAACACTCGAGTGAGCGTCTGTCCTGTCAGCAGATAGATTCAGCGAGATTTCAGAATAAAGAATTCAGATTGGGAGGGAGGATGATAATAGACACAGCGAATATTCTGATTGTACACAGTTTTGCTTGGATGTTCCGATTAATTTGCTACTTTAGTGATGACAACCCTAGACATTGTTGGTTTGGGTTTCGCCAGAACACAAACCCAGCTTCATCAATTCTGTGTTCATTCATCCATCTCATTACATGCCTTACATATCAACCCACTATTTCCAGATAGATCATCACTCCCGTAACCCAGGGATCACCGGAACAACAAATTGGCTGCCAAATTGTGACGTTGCGCAACATCACTTTATGGGTGTTAACCGGACCATTTAAAGGGTTACACCTCCAATCGGTGCAAGACACTGTCAGTGGGTGGTTTACGTTCCGGTCCCAGTCCCTGATTTACGTTCATCACTACTGACCATCAAATTCTTATCCAATCTGCAAAGAATTAAAAGGGTTTGGTTTGGAGCCCTAAAAAACATGGCTGCTATCTTCCAAAACATTTCCTGAAACCCTAGTCTCATCTGTTGCAGCTCTACTTCCTTTATCTCTGTACAGTTGAGCCTCAGTATCCAGCACACACCATGGTCAGGTGTGGCGGCTTGTGTTTTTGGCAGAAGGTTGCCAAGTTTTTTACCCTATACAAGAATTTCGACCCTTTCTATGGTGAACCCAATACTCAGAACACTGATGATCAACACTTAAACCCCTGAAAGAGAACTTGATTATGGTGCGTCTCAGGTGGAACAGCTCCATTCTCTATGTAGTGGCCAGCGTGTGCTACTACAGTATCCCAGTTCCTGTCCCACTTGGAGTTACCTTGCCCTCGGTTACCCTTGACCCGGTAGCCCCCAATCTATCAGAAGCCCAAACACATAAGAAGGTTAGAAAACCTTACTAACTCAGACAGCGGGCAGTTCATGATGGCCAAACACCTGAATCACATCATATTTCTGAAGTTTTTTGGTCTAAAGTCCTGGAGAAGGGATTCCAAACATCATAGTTTTGTATGGGTCCCTGTATGCAATGGACGACCCCTTATGTACTGAAAAATACATTGCAGCTGGCACACATGTAGTCCTGCGCGATGAGGACTCGCGCATTATACGTTATATGCATGTGTGGAGGTCGACAGCCGCAGTGTTTTCAGCTTCAATACACGCACCGTATGTTTCCACAGGGGGTTTTTCCCCCCCCCCCCCCCCCCCTGCATTGATTCGCCTGAAGTTGTGCGGCTCAGGCTTACTGTCTGCGGCTTCTAAAATATTGCAGGAACCCGTCCCCGGCCGCAACTTTTAAGGAGAAGTCCAATAATGGTAAAAGGGATTCAGGGAGCGGAGTCTACATAATGAAGGATACAATCTGGATGGAGGTGGCGAGGGGTCTGAGAAGAGGAACATTGTACCCTAGTGGGGGTCTTACATCGGAGTGAGTGAACAGTCTAAACATGTTTTATGTTCTGATTCCGGGGAACTACAAGTATCAGCCACCATGGACCCTCAGGGTGGGATTCAAAACTTCTGTTGAGGGAGCTCAGGATTGAGTAGGAGATACCTGGTGACATTGTAGATGATTAGATGGATTCTCCCTTCCTATAATCTGTCCTATATCACAGCTAGGAGCGGCTTCCTCTGTCTGGAGACACGAGCGCAGGAGAAAACATAATAACAACTGTAATCACGATTTACTGATCTCATCAATCTATTTACATCATTATCAGGAGAAATCCATTCGATTAATACCAACGGTAATTTATTATATGCAATCAACATGTGGCCTTTTAATTTGCGTGGAACATTTCTGATGTTGGGAGCTTAAGAACGCAATACCCAAGTATGGATAAGCACAAGGGGGGCGCTGTCGGGGGAAATTTCTCAGGGGGGGGGGGGGATCTCAGGGTTGGGGGGGAGAGGAGGTGGGCCTCGGGGGCGATGGTTAGGGGGGTGGGGGATTCAGGGCGAAGGGTGGGGGGGGTGTAGGGGGGGGGGGGGGGGGGGGGGGGGGGGGGGTGTGGGGGGGGGGGGGGGGGGGGGGGGTGGGTGTGTGGGGGGGGGGGGGGTGGGGGGGGGGTCTCCGATAATTATGCATGCTTCCTCAGGGTGTAAGTAGTGATAGATGGCATGTTTATGCTTTTTACGAATGTTCAGCAGGACCTGTGTTATTTATACAAGGACTGTTATAGTTATTTCCGGATTGTAACTTCTCCAAGTGACTTGGGGTGTGTCCCTCACACTGCTGTGCTCTGTGCTCTCTCTTGCAGCCAGTGCATGTTCAGTCCCTGTAAGAGATGTACATACATTTTATTTGTTGTTATACAGCGAGGACTTGGTACTTGGATTATATTACAAGAATTGTTAGAAAATACTGTCATACTATGAACCTACCTTCCAAAAGTATAAAATCAACTGCCATCACAGTGCAAGTGGAGTTCAAACGAGAACACCGATCACAGCAGTGTGAGGACATGCGCCCCCAGTGGGCACTTGAATGATCTACAATCCTGAATATAAGCTTCTACTATTAACATACAACCACAGGTCTGATTACACATCTCTATGATGGACAGTATCAAACATGACTGAATAGACCACAAGCAAAGCAGTTTGAGGACCCATCCTATTGCAGAATCTACATTCTGCAAAATAATTCCATATCATCACGTCCCTGCTGCTATTTTTTTTGTTTTCTAACAAACATACACACAGGCTGATTATATCTCTCCATTGGACAATACTAACACTGGCTGCATGAAGCACAGACACAGCAGTGTGAGGTCTGATTACAACATCTCTCCAAGACAGGGTGGAGTGGGACATAGACCACTGGCTGCCGAGAGAGGCACATAGCAACAGCAGTGTGAGGTCTATTACACATTCATCTCTCCAGGGACATTACATAACCTAGGCTGCAGAGAGCCCAGACACCGCATTTGTGTTAGCAGTCTGATTACACATCTCTCCACGGGACAATACATAACCTGGCTGCGCAAGAGATCCACAGAGATCGTGAGGTCTCGATTACCACTCTCTCAGGGACAATCTAACTGAAACATAACCTGGCTGCAGAAGCACAGAGCCACAGCGTGTGAGGTCCTGATTACACATCTCTCCATGGACAAATACAAAAATAACAACCAATGGCTGCAGAGCACAGAGCACAGCAGTGTTAGGCTGATTACACATCTCTCAGGGACAAGATACATAACACTGCTGCAAGAGCCGAGCCACACAGTTAAGGTCCGGATTACACACTCCACAGGGAACAATACATAAAACACTGTCTGCAGAGAGCACAAGTACACAGCAGTGTGAGGTCTGGATTACACATCTCATCCAAGGGACAATACATAACACTTGGCTGCAGAGACACAGAGGCACAGCAGTGTGAGGTCCGTGAGTTCACATCTCCCAGTGACACATACAAACACTGGCTGCAGAGAGCACAGAGCCCAGCAGTGTGAGGTCTGATCACACATCCTCCAGGGACAATCATAACAACTGGCTGCAGTAGAGTAGCACGAGCAGCACGAGGTGGAGGTCTGAGTCAACCATCTCTCCCATGGACGGAAATACAAGACACTGCTCTGAGAGCACAAGCACCGCATTGTGGTCTATTACAACATCTCTTCAGGGACGATACATAACACTCGGCTGCAGAGAGCAACAAGCACAGCGATGTGATGTCTGATTAAACCATCTCTCCAGTGGATAATACATACACACTGGCTGCAGAGAGCAACAATGCAAACGCAGTTGAAATGAGGTCTATTACACCTCTCTCAGGGACAATACATAACACTGGCTTGCGAGAGCACGAGCACAGCAGTTTGACGGTCTGATACACTCTCTTCAGGAGGAGCAATACATAACCTGGCTGCAGAGAGCAACACGCCAGCCAGCTGTGAGGTCCTGATTACACATTCTCTCCAGGGCTAATACATAACACTGGCTGCAGAGAAGCACAGACTCACGGCAGTGTGAGGTGCTGATTTACACATCTCTCCGGGATAACATACATAACCTGGCTGTCAGAAGAGCAGCAGCAGTGTGAGGAAACACACCCTAAGCCCACTTGGAAAAGAATACAATTCTTGAATAGAAAATCTATATATCGTCACATTATACCATTTCTCCAGGGACAACATACATCACCTGGCTGCAGAGAGCACAAGTTTACTTGTGTTAGGCTACAATCCGTGAATAATCCATATATCACAGTCGCGCTACTACAAATACAACACACGGTCTGATTACACATCTCTGCGTGGCCAACACTAAATAGTTTGATATTTTACCCCTAGGAGTCCGAGCTTGGGTTTTTTGTGATGTAAATGTCCCAGTAGTCGGCCCAGGTATGACACGCGCACGCATGATTTGCCTCAATTATGATGGATTGATACACGCTTTGGCTTACTGTATGATACCATTAAACGCGCCGAGTGATGGTGATAGCACTGGTTGAGATACTGGAGTAAATAATCAAAACATCCCGTTATTGGAGATGACCGACGGTCTGCGTGAAATAAGCCATTGCACACAAGCGTTCCCAGTCATTTGGACTCGTCTGGCAATGGGCGGTGTTTGGGGAATGAACACTCCCCCCCGGCAGGAAAGGCAGGCTCCTCGTAATGAATCATCTGATCATCAGCGTCGGTGGTGACACGCTTATTGAGTCGCCAAATGAAATTCAGCGGCCTGAGAGAAGTCAGCCAATTGATATTCAATCGACATATGAACTTCATCAGCTGAAGACTGAAAGTCAACGCTCATAAAGGCGGAAAGTTGGAGTATCAGACCAGAATATTCAAAAATTTGGGCAATTACCATAGGGGACCCCACTTCCTGGTCCTCCTGATCACAAGTGTTCGCACTCCTGGTTTGCTCACAATGTAGATAAGTATTTTGTTTTTCGTCTATATTCACCCAAACATTAAAGAAACACAGGGGAAAACCCTTGGTTGGTCAAATTGGTTTGGATTGCGTTGACAAGTTTGAAACGCTGCCAAGGTTGAACATACCCACTGATCACCAGAACCGGGGACCTCACCCACTTCCACATCAAACGAGAACGTCACCTTAATTCCCATCCTTAACCAACCTTTCACTCCGTCCCATGACATTCTCCCAAGGCGGCTGCCCACCATTCTCCGGTAAATGCGATCCCCTTGACTTTTTATGCATTTTGTAACTGTGCATTAAAGTGCTGTGGTGTCCTCTTTGTATCCTTGTTGTCGGCTTCTCTCTTGCTACAAGTCTGTCTCTACGGCCTTGTCCACTTGTATCAGTAGTGAAGCAGCATGTCTACGACGGGCCATCCAGGACAGCAGTCTCACGGTATTGGCTCCTGTCTTGTTTCTCTCCCAGGGATGAACTTGACTCCTGCGGTCTGAGGCAAGCTATAAACGGCCCCCCCATCCCCCATTCAGTATACACCTCCGAGATGTTTTTGTATGGTGGATTCTCTGTGTATTGTTTACACCCCATCGTGACATCTGCTAGAAGACGACCTGATTTTAATTGTCATATTTTGCTTTGTAGTAGGTGACTGCTGCGTCCGACCTGTCACCCCCCTTGCTGCCATATGGTGCTGACGATGCAAGACTCGGCTCGCCTACTTACCGTTAATAGAGGATGTATGCCTACACCATGGCTCTACACCTGAAGTCTATGGGAGTGCTGATAAAATGCACAACGCAGGCCCACACTTCTCCATTCTAAGGAAGCCACCACAGGATGGGATGACCCGTGTTTGCCCGGAAACGTCATGGAATAGTCTTAGAGCATACCCCATTATAAATATTAATACTGCGCAGGGTTTACCCAAGATTTTAAGGGGCTGTGTTCCCTTTACGTGAAGCCCCTCTATTGGTTCTTCTTGACGTTATGGCCAATGTGCACCGCCGCTTTAAACCACCCCAATCTTCCTGCACTTGGTGCCGTCTTCTGATTGAATGACTTTATTCGGCAGTGATGGAACCTTTGCGAGCAACCGAGTGCCAAACTACACCAAAACCCACGTAGTTTATCACAAGGTGGCCGGATTGCAGCAAATTTAGCAGTGACTTTTATATAGTCTCCCTGCTCTGTCGACATGGTTTCATTTTTGGTGCAGCCTGAGGAGACATTAAATCTGTAGCTTCCTTCTAGGGGTCCTGGGCGTGGCGCATGGACTAAGAGGATGCCGTTGTAAAGTGTCCTAGTCTGGGCAGACTCTGCGCTGGGGGATGGGTGCACATGAGAGGGCTCTGAGTGTCACCTCTGGCACCCGTGCCTAGGTTCCGACACACTGCTGCTATACTATAGGGTGCTCCCACCGACTCAACAAACTATTATTACCTTGGGTCAATTGGTACTGAAACAAGACTACTCCAAGAGATAGTGACTTGGTGTTGCCCTTGCTGCTTGTCAACAAATTCCAGATTCCACTGTAAAAAAATTAATGGATGAATCAATACATCGGGACGATCATTTCTGGGGTCTCAAATACCAAGTAAGGTCACCTAGGTGAACTAACGTACATCCGCAGGTAATAGCTCTCACAAACGGTATTTGGCACCCATGAGGAAATGCCAGCGAGTAAGCTCCAGATCTGCCATGCCTACTGCCAATTTGTCTGATGGTGCAAATCGCACCCCTGAAATATTCAGAAGGAGCAAGATAATAAATATTGTTTATTTGTATATGCGCCAGAAAGCACAATTACTCAGCGCTGCAGCAAGTTTGCCAAATCGGTGCCCTGGCCCGGCAATGGGGGCTCACAATCTGACCAACCACCTAGTAGTATTTGAGTGTGGGTAGTAACAGGAGGAAACCCAACGCAAAAACACGGACAAAACAATACAGAGAGAATAGATGATAGACCCTTGTCAAGTAGCCCCAAGTCCATCTGTTCATTGACTGTGTACCAACCTGCTTACCAAACTGCACTGGGGCACTTACTTACCCGCGCCAGTCGCGAGGTCCTGCAGCGCGGGTTCGTCGAGATCGGTTCTTCCGGGAATTCACTAAGGTCGTTCACCCTGAGTTCCATGCAGGTGTGCTGCTGCACCACGAGGTGCAGCCGGAGTCACCTTCTTTTTCCGGTCATGTGAGTCTTGAATCTTACGACACATTTTGTTATTTTAATTACGCTTTTTTTTTCCGAATCTACCGTCGGATTGTGTCCGACGGCCACGTCCCACGTTATCTGCCAGGGCGTGAAACCATGCGCGATTTCGGCTGAAATCCGAACATGTGGCGCCAAAATCGCAAACTGAAAAATTCGGGAACTACCCGACAGAAATGAGCGGCCGCGGACCCTTAGTAAGAGCCCACTGACTGAACCATGACCTGGATACTTGTCATAAAAAACTTGCAACTTTGTTTTAACCTTTGACTCAGAAAACCATAATCATGTTGTGTTCCATCTGATGACGGTATAATAGAGGTGACTTCATAAGATCACAGAGAACGTGAAAGTCATTGCAAGGCCAGCCGTACCTCCAGCCAACAAGACGCTGTAAGAACGCTCCCGTCTCACAAAGCGTTGCCCAATGCGGCGTTACTTAAAATGTAACGCAGACGCATCTATCCGCCAACTCATAATACGGAGGGGAGCGCGGTGCCTGTCGCTCATGTGACAGCGTCATATGGATAGGACAGAATTCTGTTGAGGTCATGAACGCTTCACTCCGTCCGCGCGTGTTTTATTTATGACAAGACCAATTAAGCATTAAACCACGGAGGTGTGTTTTGTACGTTGCGAGCTGATTCCTGCCTAACCCCAATTATTTTCGGATCTGTCAGCACATCCCGAGGAACACTCTACATAGAGGGCTCAAGGAGCTCGGTGAAGGCAAGTCCAAATATCTTCTATTAATATCTTTGGGGATGACCTTTCCAATTTCTAGCACAGAATAAATGCTGGGGCCAAAAAGAGGCACAAGTTATATGGACTGAGAAGATTGTTGTTGAGTTCGTGAGCCCCAGGCAATGGGGACATTGCTGGGTCCTCTCATCTAATTGCCTCAATCACATGACCATGTGAGATCTATGTTACTTCCCCCCGTGTATCATCAGCAGTCACGAGCTGAGGTGACGCCGGTCACGAGGCCCGTCGCCCTCCAGGCCGTCCTCCTGGCACTTAATACACTTTAATTATGCCAAAGTGTCTCCCGACATATCCTTTTCATTTACAACCCCCGCCACCTGCCGTCTGCCCAAGGTCATAATCAGGCATATGGGTATCCTGATATTTACCACTGGTAGGAAAGGCGGTGAACCACAATCAATATAGCAAAACCATATTTGGCACCGTGCGGGACACGATAGGATCCACAGAATCTAGTGGCTCAATGGTGGACAGGGGGCAGAGCATGTTTTGTGGAGGGTCGATGGACGTGGGTAAATCTTCGCCTGAGGCCATATACCTGCTGTGGGGATGCAGAGAACAGGTACAGGATCCAACAAGGAAGAGGAATCCTTCTCTTAGGCAATGAGCTCAAGATCCGCCTTTCCGGTATGCCAAAGCCCAATCAGGTTTCGGTGGCCCTTTTAATCCTTAGATGCCGCGGACATGGCCTAGGCTGGACGGGACAGGAGTGGAGAGGGATTAGTGCTGGGCGGGGGGCAGCGCCACGAGAGGGGCACGGTGTGTGCCCGTGAATCCAAGACATGGATCGCGGGCCACCCGTGACAGTCCCCAAAGCCATAACTAACAGAGGGACACTGTTTCCTTATAGCGCCCAGGTTAGGTCACTGCATTAGTGCTTCCATCACATAACTAGCTGGCTGCAACCAGCCAGCCACTAAACATTGAGTGGAGCTGTTCTCTGGGTTTGACTCTGGCACCAGAGGCACGGCGATAGATAGATAAGGGCCCAATGCGTCTAAACCGATAGAATATTGTGATTATCCTCGGAATCCGTATCAATAACCAAGAAAACTCCTTTAAACGTTCTTGGGAGTGTGTGGACCCGGACATCTGACTGAGCAGGAAGCAATGACATAACCCTATGCATATAACTCCGGTTTCATCTAGCTGGTTCATTTGGCCGAACCTGGGGCTCAGGTGATGATCAGAGATTTTGGGTCTTTCCAAATCTTTATGTCAAAGGAACGCGAACCTGGAAGTCACCCACAACCCTGCATTCTCAACCTATGGCCTCCACCCCTAGTGTAAGGGACCACTGTTTGACTATGTGCTCAAACAGAAGTAGAGGAACAAGAGACAGATATAACAGGCACAGAGAATAGAGTTAGGGTTCTGAATCTGTGCAGGATCCAGGTCGAGTGTTCCTCCTGATCAGACTGGCTTCAGGTGTTCCGACAGATACAGGTTTGGCTAAATTCACACATCGCACCTGCCGTGAGCCCGCCGTACACCGTAGCACACGGCGGGCACACGGCAGCGGGGGTAGAGGGAGGAGGTGAGCGCAGCTCACCCCGCCCCTCTCCATAGCGATCTATGGCCGCGGCGCCGTAATACGGGAAAAGATAGGACATGTCCTATTTTTTCCCGGGCTACGGGCTACGGTGCCGCACGTTGCTGCACCGTACCGCACCCGTGGGCGCCGCGAGCCCATAATTTATGGGGACGTATATCCCGGCCGCTATTGTCGCCGTATATACGTCCCCCATACTTAGTGTGAATGTCGCCTTAGGTACAGGGTTTGCGGTTTCTGATCAGGTTGGACTTTCAAGGTTCTGGATGAGGCAGAATCCATGCTCAGTAAGGTTTAGGGTTCAGATAAGGTTTGGGATTCAGGGTACTGGTTTCATTTCAGGGTTTCCGGTCAGATTGGGGTTCAAGGTTCTGGATCAGGCAGGACAAGCTCAAAGAAAAGGTTTTCAGATGCAGGTCGATCAAAACAAACACAGTGTACTATCGCAAATCACAGTAGAAAGTATAACCAGCTGTGAGGTGAACTAAGGTTTGGATTGTTTAAGAGTTCTTGGACGTCATTTGGCCATCCAGCCAACCCAAGGTTCTTTTCAACACACAGCACTGTCAATCACAGCTCAGCAGAGAAGCCCTGGCTGTGGATCCCAGCTCAGAACACACAGCAGCCAAAATGGTTCTGACAGCTTACTGATAATACAATAATAATAATAATAAATATATAATAAACTCTTTATTTAGTAGCGCACACAGATTACACAGCGCCGCACACCAAGCATGTCAATTGGTCCCTGTCCCCATGGGGCTCACAATCTAATCAACCTAAAGTGTGTTTTTTGGAGTGTGGAGGAACCGGGACTCGAGGAAACCCACAAACACGGAAGAAATACTAACTCTTTTGCAGATTTGATCTGGGTGGGATTTGAACCCAGGACCCCCCAGCGCTGCAAGCTGTAGTGCTACCACTCACACCGTGCCGCCCTAATGAAAAGCTCCATTGGCACCAGCATATGATAGTGGCCACACCCCTTCCTCTTGCGTCGGTTACATCAGAGGCTCTTGATATATCTGGCGTGATGCGGCCAGCAAAACACGCCCGGGCCGGACAAGGGGCTATCGAACATGGCGTGCAGGTGACGTATTCCACAAGAATTGCGCAAGAATTTGCAATTATTCCACTGCTTCACATCACACCGAAACTGGCATAGAACAGTGATAATCCCACCCATGTGCATAAGTGTACAAC
Organism: Engystomops pustulosus; assembly: GCA_019512145.1. NCBI lineage: Eukaryota > Metazoa > Chordata > Amphibia > Anura > Leptodactylidae > Engystomops > Engystomops pustulosus. The sequence goes on along the minus strand of WNYA01000163.1, from coordinate 91,818 downwards.
CAGAGGTACATAATGAGCCTGAATATTATGGTTCAGCACATTAGCCCTAAAGGGGTGTTTCCCTTGCCCCCAACTAGTACTATGATTTTTCATGGCTATAATATAGGATGATGCAGCCAAACCCACGAATTTCATAAAGATTACTCACCACCGACGATGTTTAGGCCTATTGGCTCATGTCGTATATTTTTGTCCTTGAAGTAATAGGGACGCCCCCAGTGGACCACTACCCAAGGTATGAGCCGCCGTTAGATTATTTTGCACATTTTTTATTTCCTGCTCCGTTCTGCACACAGATGGTTCTGCTCTCCCGGTCCGTCCCCCCCCCCATCGTCTGGTTATTGAGCGCGTCGCTGGGTTTGACATGTTGCTCATCATTAGCGCACTCACCCGGATCCGCGTCGCTCTACACTCACCTCACTACAAGAGGAAGGATTCCTCTTACTTCTCTTCATTACTCAAAGCATCGGCATAAAATCTGTCACGAAGATTACTGAAATATCTCCCGCAGGAAATGACTGAAACTAGGCTTCACGTCTCAGCGAAGAGAGAAATACAATGGGCGGAACGTCGCTTATTGTTCGCGAATTCCTGAAAAAAAAATCTTAATAAAAGCTTAGCGCTCCGACAAAGACGCATAATGAAGAGTAGATCTTCTCTTTCGGCTTTTGAGGAATTCTCTCGTAAAACCGTCAGAGAGAAGAGATGATATTGTTCAATGAATCCGAAATATTCTCTTACATGAAATATCTGAATACAGGATATACCACCCCCCCCCCATCCTCCCGCCCCCTTCCTCGCACTCCTATACAGTCCTTCTCTATTCTGGTGTCAGTTGCTCAGAACCACTATGTTTAGTTGTCGTCTGGTGAGTGGAGCAATAAAGCTTTGTTACAAATTTTTCACACATAAGCCCCTCCCACATGGTCCAGCAATCAGAAAGTGATTTCAGATACAATCATCCTAATAATAATTCTAAGGTGATGCCACACATGGCGTTTGAACCCTTTGTTTTTTTTGCGTTTTAAGCAGTCCTCAAAACGCATGCAGTTTTTTTTAAACGCATCATTTTTTGACAGGTTTACCAATTATCTTAATAAAACTGGTCAAAAATGATGCGTTTTCAAAAAACCGCATGCGTTTTGGACGGACTGCTTAAAAACGGCCCAAAAACGCCATGTGTGGCACCACCCTAATGAGCCAAAAGGGCTTGGGGGGGGGCAATACCAGAGGTTGTAACTTCACAGCTGTTACACTGAGCAGGAGCATGTCCTCCTCCCACAGTGTGAGATTACATCAGGCAGAGGAGGGGGAAGAGCTGATAAGCAGGGGTTAGGCTTCAGGGTAATTAGCATAATTTTAAAAGTAGATTTATAAGAAGGGGGGGGCCTGCTATTTTTTTGGCACACTTTTTATAGCCAAGCCAGGAGTGAATTTAGCGCTTTACCCTTTGCATTCTTTGTTTGACCACTCCGCTGCGTATGTGTAAAGCTAGTGAATGGATACAAAGTGTAATATTTGGGGAATGGATAGGATTGAAACCTTATCCATACACTTTCTGTAATACAAATGTGCATACAGCGAAGTGTTCCATCACGTGAAAAATTTTTGAGAAATCAGCTGCGGATTTGACGTGACAGAGCGCAGCCCCGTCCTGTTTGTCCTCAGCCTTCTACCCAATCTCTAATAGTCCTACAATGCTCGAAGCTAATTCAATTAATCTCCGTAGAATGACAGGTACATATCCTTGTAGAAATCATGGGAATTAACTTGGCTAACATTCCCAAGGATCTACATTGTAACCCGGGTAACAACGAGGTCACGAGGTCAGGGTTGATTGCTAGTGGCCGATCCGTGAGTCGCCCATGCTAAGATGTATAGATACTGTAGATCTTTTGTTCCGTTTTGTTTAGGCTTTGTTCACACTTGATGCATTTCTATCAGGCAAAATAAGAATGTCATAGCAGGGACTTAGTCCGAGGTCACAGAGAAAGTCGCCTATTAAAGGGGTTGTCTCAGTATCCTTTATCCACAGAGTATTACAGGTGGGTCAGACTGATGGACCCTCACAGATCCTCCTCAGCATGGATGGCGGAGTCCCTGATGACCAATACTGTCACTGCTATGAGGCGGAAGGATCCTTCTCTTACTTGCACCATACAAGAAATGGTGCGCAGTCCCCTATGGACATCCACTCAGGGACATTAGTTCACACGCAAATATCGGAGACCACTGACCAGACCACCGGGGATTCCGGAAAACTCTCTACCTTGCAACAGTTATACAAAGTGCAAAAAGTTGCAAGTTCCCACTCTGCAGGTGAATAGGTGAATAAACATGTATCACTACACAATCCCCATCACCTGCAACACGTTTGTTCATTGCCCCGAGGATTTGTCACAATTGTTATTTATGTATCACAAGGTTTACTGACAAGCTGCAGACTGCAAAATCAGTTCCATACATAAGAATGGAGAGATTTCAGATGAAAGGGACAGTAATAGCCCACTTTGTAATTCACATGTACACTCTGGCAACATTTCACTACCGGCCCATTCGCGATCCAGCGGCGCGTTCTCATGCACCAGGATTCGGGTCCGCTGGGACTTTAAATGGTAGTTCCTCCGCGTCCACCGGTACGGCGCCATAGAGCGCCGAAAATAATCTTAATTCCAGTGCACCAGTCCCAATAGAAGGTGAAGTTCGCGCTCCCCAAGCGACCCATTTCGGTTTTTAACAATGCGGCGGTTTCCGAATACGTCGTTTTCGTTCGCCCGCCAAGCGCCCCCCCCGATTTCTTGTCGCGCCATGCCGGCCCCGATGCCCACAATCCATCGGCGTGTGCCAAAAACCCGGGCAATTCATGTAAAGGCTCCAAATCGAAATGTCGGTGACACGTCGGAAACGCGAATCGGCCCTTAGTAAATGACCCCCTCTATGTCTAACTCAGTGCACTTCTCTACCCTAGCATGTGAAAGGGTTTCTGCTCACTCCGTCCTCTTACCACCACCACCGTGTCACAAGAAAATAGCCATTTGTTGCTGAAGTAATTTGCTATTTATTTCAAAGATTCTTTCTCTCCGGCTCCTGTCAGACATGTGTCCCATGGTAACAGACAACAAACAAACCTCGTGTTAGTCTGACCCTGCTCTGTACGTCTTGCTACCAACTTAATATACATTTCTATAAATTTGGTTTCCAAAAACCTGACTGCTCTGCATTCAGCCGTTAAAAAACCATTCCTTTATGACAAGTTTTACCAATTTCTTTATTAAAAATGGTTACTACGGATGCGTTTTTTAAACGACTGCTTAAAAACGGACCAAAAACGGAACAAAAACGCTATGTCGGCATCCCCTTAGTCCTGCAGATCATGATAAGGCTGGCTGTACCTGTAACTCAGCAGCCTGATAACAGAGACCAAAGAAATCCGTCCTGATGATCAAGTGATGTGTGTTAGTGGCAAGCAGCTATATAATATTTCCCCATTTCCATTGCAGCAGCTCCTCGCCAGCTGGATTGAGAATTATTCCGTTTGCGGAAGAAAGACATTCCCAGATGCTTCCACGCACGACGGAGATGGTCAGAACATCTCTATCCATCCAAACAATCTAAAAAAAGCGTATGCCTCAAAAGATTCCACCTTGTCTGCTACAAAAAAAATGAAATTTACATGTAATAAATATTCATACGCTATAATGGATACCCTGAAAGGACCGAGACTATGACACTGATCCACTAACATCAATGAGTTGCGCAATTATCCAGGTACGTAACGACTTCTCCAATCTCATGGCGCGACCTCGGACCAGGGGCTGTATTTACCCTCCGCTGCCTGACGCAGAGAGTTCATGCAAATACTTCAAGACACAGATGTCAAATACCATTTTGGATGATGTTTGGCCGTTGCTGTCACTAAACTTGCAGCATTTATAAGCTCGCCAAGATCAAGGTTGCACCAAGTGTTGAATTGGTGTCTACGACATTGTCCCATGCAAGAAGACACCTAAAATGTCACACAACGTGACACACAGAATGGGACCGAGTTGTATTCTCTCACAGAATGGTGACCTAGGGGTGAATGCTGTAATCCAGGATGGGCAGGTTCTTAGAGTTCTGGTATCCGCCCTTCTGCTCGGACCATCCTCGAGTTCGGCACAAGAAAGTCACAACACTGATGTACTGCAATGGATGTGGGTTGTTGCAGACTAGCCATAGGGATGCTGATCCTTCTCCAGTCCGCAGCATTCACATAAGTGGACTTTTCCTTCTCTGCAATGTATCAGCTGCAATTCTGAGAATGGAATTCATTGCAGGTCTCCAACACATGTGACCATAGAGGAGCCTGAGCCTTTTCCGTAACGTGTAAATGCACAATGTTACCATTTCTGTAGTAATTCACACCAAGAATCCTTGCACCAAGTTCTATAGTTATGTTATGGATAGAGACGAGTGGACCTGACATTCGGGTTAAGGGTTTGGCCACGTGAGCGGATGTATTGCGAACTGGTCAACCGAACAGCAAAGAGCCATGATTTAATTGGCCAGGAGTATCCCACCTGGCCATCATAGCCATAGATAGTCGCAAGAATGCGTCAAATTTGCCGATCGGATGTTCATCCACCCATCCAGCACTGCAATACATACGGTCACAGGCCAACCCAACAGGAAATCAGGTCCGCTCATCTCCACTTATGATAGGGGGACCCACTCTGGCACTCTCATTCATGTCCCTATGAGGGCACCAAGCGCTGCTCTCAGCAATTTCCAATGGGTTGGACCCCCATCGAGTTTTAAGTCATGTTGTGGACACTTTTACAACTAGCATGGGAATATATGTGCCCTTGGGATTTTGTAAAGAAGGGGCATGTGCCAAAAACTCTGATGCACTTTCAGATACTTTGCGCTTTCAGATACTTTTGAAAAACCTGCCCCATTGTGCGCACTTCTCTTAGGATAATTCACACAGCGGAATTTGAAGTAGCATTTCCATAAAGGTCCAAAAGGTTCAGTACTAACCTCCTTTAACACAACAGCTATAAAATTGCAACTCAGCGCAATATTGTGGAACTAAAGTAGAACAACATCCTCTAATTTTCCCGTTCACTTGAAAAAACTGAGTGAAAAAACTGCAGCAATCTGTGCCGGGGGGTCAGACGACCTTACCTGCTGCTGGCGCAGCGTGCAGATATCTACGCAGGGAGCGAGCCGTATGCTCCGCTTGGAGACGATCCCGGCATCATCCTCGCTGCAGAGCCGATGCATCCAATTATCTACTAAAAATTCAGCGCTGTACATTAAATGTGGATACGTTCTGTACCGCTGCTTTTTTTTTCGGATGGGATTCTGCTCTTCCGAAAACACTTGTTTGTTACAAGTTAATCCAATCGCTTTCTTCCCGATAAACAGTAGAATCGCTATTCGCCTCTCGCTACATTTACTTGACAAATCCGAATTTCTGTCCCGGACAGATGAGGGGCGCTGCTTGAATAACCGCCCCCTAAGTTTCCCCTAAAAAACGAAGATAAATGCTGCTCGGCGGCTCTCAGGTCACTTCATACTGACTTAATGAGAGGAGATGGGACCTGTATGGTCCATGTGAGGGATCTATTCCACATCGGCTTCATTAAGTAACGAGCATCTTCATATTTCAGAGAAGAGATGTGAAACTGGTCTCTATGCTGTAGGACTACAAATCCCAGCAGCTGCTGAAAACATGTGTGTCCATGCATTTTTTAACAGGTCATGTATTTAGTTAAGGGGTCTTTAAGATTGAAAACCTATCCGAGAATACACACAATCCGGAGGTCTGACATCCGGCACTGAACAGATGGAAGTAAAACAGCTCCATCTCTGAATAGTGGCCGAGTCAGGTAACTGCAGCTCACACTCACCTGGGCAGCTACTTTGTCAGTGTGGGAGGAGCTGCACGCTGCATATCAGGACCCTAAGTATCTGACAGATCACCAAACACCATCAATCTCAAAACCAAACACCCCTTTAACATCTCTCATCCTATTATTCCTAAACAACTTCACAAATCACTGCAGTTCTCCTGCTGTAAGTAAAGCATATTGTGCTGATTAATGGAAAAACAATAACAAACCCCCTTTAATTGCACCGTGTGAATGGACCCAAGGGTTTGGTCCACAATAAACCTTCAATCTATTCCTGTAATGTGGTATCATAGCCATAGGAATCCTGGCTCAAAAATCTCATCAAAATCTCAGCCAGTGAGTAAGTTCCCTATATCTTGCTTTACGCTATTGGGACTTAAGAGCAATTTTAGGTTCATCCAAACAGATCAACTCCACTACTGAATGTCTGAAATCATTGGACTTCTGTTTAAAAAGGGGTTTTTATGAAATTCAAGCAAAATCCACGAGGTTCTGGCTCTGTATAAGAGGAGAAAGGAACCGTGGACTCTCAGGGGAGACCAGGAGTTCCAGAATCTGCTGTGTGGTCAATGGAGCAGAAGTGATGACATCATGTGCACTGCGGCACAACGGTCACATGCACAATGTACGTGCATCATCACTTGGTGACCGATGCAACGATTGACAAAAAACGCCCAAATTCGGACGTCTCTACTTCCTGGGTGTCAATACTTCCTGTGCATCTCGACTTTGCCTTTTTTAATGTTAGGAACCAATCCCTTGCTGCTCCGTTTCTAAGCCTTGACCTGGTTGGTCTCTTTTACCTAGAAATGCAACGACATGCCCGAGCAGCCCATTACTGTCTACACTTTCTGTGCCCTTCGACTTCCTGTGCCCCTCAACTTCCTGTGCCCCTCAACTTCCTGGCCCCTCACTTCCTGTGCCCCACTCAATCCTGTGCCCTCAATTCCTGTGCCCTTCAACTTCCTGTGCCCTTCAACTTCCTGTGCCCCTCAACTTCCTGTGCCCCTCAACTTCCTGTGCCCCTCAACTTCCTAGTTGGGCAGTATGAGAACATAAACGACCACCAGGATGAAAGACTGTATGCAAATGAGCCTGAGGGGCTCCAGGTCCCATTAACACCTATGGCTTATTTGCATACAGTCCTTCATCTTGGTGGTAGATGCCCTTTAAGACGCGAGAGATCGATGATTTATATTTTTCTAGGAAATCTCTTCCAAAAATAACAACTACAATTATTTAATTCCAAACACTGGACAGTAATAGTTACTTTATTCTCAAAGACCACTTAATATTCTTAATGGGGGATACATTCCTGGGTTACGGCTTATTACAGAAAATTCCAGGTAAAGGCAGTCCCCGACCATACTCAATGTTCTACACATGTTTTATATGTTGCTGCGATTTGTACAGATCCTATCAATATTGAGGGGTCATGGGTCGACAAGTTGAGCTGCTACATTGCCACTTAATGAGTGCTACAAATAATTAGTTTTTCCCAATGGGGGGAGGATGTAGCAAAAAATTGATTTTCTGCAGGAGTAGTAATAACGGCAATGTTATGTCCATAGACTTATATGATGGCGTGTCACAAATATGCTCCGAGCTGTACGTCCACATATCCATCCTCTAGTTAACCCCCATAGGGGTTTCCAAACATGCTGACTGGTTCGCCTTCTATGGGGCCCCCAGGTCCGATAAGGCACCGTCTTATTGGACCAGCAAGTGATGGCACCACATACATTGTGCATATTAGATAGATCATCAGCCCAGGGACTGGCCCAGTGGTCACGTGCACAATGGTCATGACATCATCATGTCCAGCTTGATAGGACAGAAGCACCAGGGACCGAGAGCCATCACCGAAACCTTAAGGGTGAGACACCACTGGCGTTTTTGGCCGTTTTTGGGCTTTTTACTAAGTGCGTTTTCAGATCGTTAAAACGCATGCGTTAAAAAACGCATGCGTTTTGAAAACGCATGCGTTTTGTCCGTTTTTCATGCGCAATTTCGGAAAAACCGGACAAAAACGCATGCGTTTTTAAAAAACGGATGCGTTTTTAACGCATGCGTTTTTAACGATCTGAAAACGCACTTAGTAAAAACGGCCCAAAACGCCATGTGTGTTTCACCCTAAGGCTACCATGGGCTCTGGGCGGTATGAATATCTAGGCCATACAAGTCTGGAATCACTTTCCTACATATATAGAACCAGCTTCTTGGGGAAATGCGGATGCGTCCCATACTGCTGCTTTCAAGGCCTTTGGAGGACCTTTAAAAGGTCCTGTAATGGCTCTTGTGTACATGTGTATTGAGAGCAGGACCAAATGTGTGTGGATTACACGGGTGACGGCTTTGAGTACAAAATTGGTGGAAGGTTTGGGTGGCCATGGGCCCCTAGAAGGCTTGGGCCCAGGCTACCACCCAAACCGTCTATAATCCGATACTGCTTAGGGGTGCCCTGAAAGGTATGTATGTATTACAAATCTGTCTATGAGAGGTTTTTACAGAAATTTGGACAGTCATAAATACCTGACAGATGTGGATCAAACACTCCCGTGGACTGCCCCCATCTCAAGAACTTGGGTGTCCTGAGCTGCTATATGAATACATATATATGCGCCAACCTCCATTCAAGTCTATGGAAGAAGGTTGAGCCTTGGGACCCAGATCTGAATATTATCACGTAGACAAGTAATAAATAATCAACATGACATTGAACCAGGGGTGCACCAGCCATGAGGTGAGTTGAGTTCGGTTAACCACTTGCCCCAGGTCAGCACTACCGGAGACGTAGCGTCAGGGGCCGCAGTCACCAGCTACCAAAGCATGACCGCACCTAAAAATAATTCTCTTAACCCTGATGTCAAAGGGTGTGAACCCACCCGAATAAAAAATAATGGATACTTTTGAATAAGGCGAAGTGGGCGCCGTTTTTAGGCACCCCTACATGGAAAGTGATGAATTGCTGCTGGTCCCAAAAACCCCCGTACCCTTGTCTTCAGGTATGATTTACATGAACATCACGAGACTTATAGACATGGGCTGCAGTCCGGTGACCTGGGATAAGAGGAGTCATGTATGGAAGCGGTTTATGCATCGTAAACTCTTGGGAAGCGCAGCTCCGGAGGATCAGAGTCCATGCTGACTGTTCCAGGGATCGCAAACAAAAAGAGCCTTAAAAAGGTCCCAGACGTCCACATCGAGCACAGAGCCTGCATGTAGTAAGACGAGAAACTCCTCGTATTGTCTCCATATGTACCAGATCTCTGTGTATTGTATATCAAGGTGCACCCAGGAACCAGGCAGGCGCTCCGCTCCCGTAACGCGCCTAATTAGGTCTCTCCGAGAAACTACCACACGCATTTTATAAGTCACTGACCTAGATTATAACAAAGTCCCGTGGGCGCACACTTTCTATAATAAGACGAGGATTTCAAGCAAAAGTCTTACACGTACCTGCGTCCAGAATGACCGGGCGGATCATCAGAAATGGGGAGTCCGGGGGCAGTGTCAGGAAGAAGAAGAGGAACAGTCGGGGTCACAGCTCCAAGAGGTGAAGAATAAGGGTGCCTGAGCAGAGGGAAGAGGTGACAAGTAGTATCACAGGGGGGTCCACCCCAAAAATCAAAAAGTGGGGTATCCACCAGGGACGAGCGCTGCAGATCTCCGGCTATAAGAAGTTGCTGTCCTCCCCGAGTACGATCCGGCTCGCAGGCGATTGCTCCCAATGAAACAGTTCAAGCAAGTGGAATCGAGAGGAGGACCTGAGTGGGAGGAGATAATGGGAAGAGGAGGAGGACGGGGAGAGGAGGGACCGTGCGAGGCATCGCTCTCCTCTCTAACCGGGGATTCATTCAATCCTCAACCTGCATGTAGTAAGGAGGCGGACGACATGCCGACGCTTCCATTCACATTTGCGCTCTGCAATGTCACCATCGCTGCCTTGTTTGTAATGTGGGACTACAAGTCAAGAAAAGCCTGCAAGGAAGTGCAGGGACAACAGATTGCTGACATCATGGGAAACCTTCCAGCACCACAGAGGACTCTAAAGGGTTACAGAACCAGTATCATTACTGTATGGGAGGTAGAAGATGGGGGTCCCATGGACAGTGACCCCCAGTATGTCTCATCAGGAGAAGAGTAGATATAAAGAGAGATCCAGAGTGAAAAAACCCCTGCCATACAACAGGTTCACAAACTCCTAGTGCAGCCACAAGATTTACACAGTTCCTCATGGTCTGGTGACCCCCAACCAGAAGAAAATAAGTTTCGTTACTAATAACTATAAAATGGTAATTTTGTTACTGTTATGTTTAGAATCGCAGTCACAGGGACGGCCCCAGAGTAGCCAGCAGTCACGGGGGTGCCCCCCCCAGAGTAGCCAGCAGTCACAGAGGTGTTCCCGAGAAGCAGCAGCAGTCCACCTGGATACCCTACAAAGTAGACAGTCACGGAGTGTTCCCCGGGAGCACCAGCAGTCACAGGGATGTCCCTGAGTAGCCAGCAGTCACAGAGGTGTTCCCCGAAGCAGCCAGCGTCACAGGGATACCCCAGAGAAGTCAGCCAGTCACAGTGGTGTTCCCATAGCAACTAGCATCACATGGATACCCTACCAAGTAGCAATCAGTACAGAGGTGTCCCCGAGAGCAGCCAGCAGTCACTGGGATGTCCCCAGCGTGCCGCGACACAGGGGTGTCCCACCAGATTAGCCAGCAGACCTGGGTCCCCCAGAGTAGCCAGCAGACACTGGGATGTCCCCCCAGAGTAGCCAGCAGACACTGGGATGTCCCCCAGAGTAGCCAGCAGACACAGGGGTGTCCCCCAGAGTAGCCAGCAGACACAGGGGTGTCCCCCAGAGTAGCCAGCAGACCCGAAATGCTTCACAGAGTAGTCAGCGCGCCAGGGATACCCCTCCGAATATCCAGCAGTTACAAAATGCGACCCAGAGTAGTCAGAAGTCAGAGGGTTACCCCTAGAGTAGCCACCAGTCACAGATATGCCCCCTAAAGTAGTCAGCAGTCACAGGGATACCTCCCAGTGTAGCCAACAGTCAGAGAGGAAGCGATGGAAGGGAACGCAGTGTAATGGAATCACTCATGACAGGGGAGTGAATAAGCGGAGTTGTTGGTGTAGGTCACACAGAGTTTAGATGGAGGGTGGATCTGTTTATGTTAGAGCAGGTGAGTACGTGCAGGGAGGTGGGACATATGATTTAAGAATCAATAACTTGAAGCAAGTACTCACCATTTGGCTGGAGAACGCTGACCAGAAGTTTCCAGAAAGTTTCCAGCATGGATCGGGTTGATGGAGAAGGGCGGGCAGGCAGTGGCCTTGAGGGGCACGCATGGCTGGAACAGCAGCTGGAATGACGGGGGATCTGCCTTGTCTCCAGCGGAGGAGACCCCAGCCACGGGGAGCAACCGTGCTCGCCCTCCATCTCGATTGAGTCCGGAGCTGACGTCCGGTCCGCGCGCCGCTGTCGGAGCCCCAGCAGGGACCCTCCCGCCTCTTCAATGAAGCGCCCCGCTAGGGAGAGAATGGCCGGAGGAGGATCCGAACCGCGGGCGGGACTGGGACGCGGAGTGGGACGGCAAGTCAACACCCCGGCCACCTCGCGATCGGAGGAGAGACCTCCAGAACGGCCACGCCAGCTGATGTGTGCCGAGCAGGGTGGAGCTGGCGTGCGAGGGAGGAGAGAGCCCAGCTGTGTCGCCGCGATCAAGTGGATCCGGGGGTCGGCCTTCCAGGACGCCGGCAGCTAACGCTGCGCAGGTAGCACGTCGCTCTGGAGGTGGTGAGCGAGGACACGCGGGCCGCAGGAGTGGACCACCGGACGAATAGCAGCCGTCGGCCATCTTGCGAATGGCAGGTGGAAGAGGAGGTTCCGGAAACGGGGGAAGGGGGGGTGCGAGCCCTCCCCTTGTGACGTCAGCGATGACATCTTCCGGGATTGTGACGGAGGCGAGGGGCGGTTCCCCGCCTCTTGAACAGAATTGGCCGCAGGAGGCTGAAGAGAGAGAGACAACGGAGCGGCGGCCGCGGCGGCGGCGGGACTGCTCTCGGGCGAGCGGCTCAATGGCCAAGAACGGGCCGGGGTCGGGAGCCCGGGATCGTCGACAGTTCAACCGAGGAGGATCGGCTCTGCATGCTACGCCCGCTGCGGCCGAGCCGCGGCGCGGTCAGGTGAGGTGAACCACCATGCAGTCAGCGTGTTAGCCGGGGTTGGGAATTTTCTAGGGATAGTTTACAGCGTTTGTGCTTAGTGTGCAGAGGGGTATTGGGATCAGGGAGGATGCGGTGGCGGATTCCCCGGTAGCTGTATGGAGAGACCCAGGGTGCCCTGAAGGGAGAGAGTTAGCGGTAGTCGCGGAGTAGCTAGCAGGATAATAGGGAGCGCCTGCTTAGCAGTGGCCGCTCTAGTTACCACGGTTGAGATGTCCGCATGGCTGACAAGGCGCGTTTGTGAAGATATATTTGCTATGCTGGCCCTTTGGGTTCTACTTGAAGCTAGAGGTTAGGGAGAAGATTGGCGGGGGGAATAGTAGAGATATTTTCCCTTTTGCCTTGGATAAATTTAATTTGGAAGGGTAGGCCAGACGAGAGCAAAAAGGGGGAGGAGGAGCGGCGGAGGTATCGCTTGATACCTCGCACATTTATGAATTGGTTCCAGGCTTTGCCATCTTGGCTTCAGTTATTGGTGAAAAGCAGCCCGAACATTGTTCGGCTCTGTTTTGTTACATGGATGTAATTGGGGAAGCCTACAAAGTATACGGGGGCACGGCCTGGTTACGGTACGACGAACAATTTCGTCAACGGAAGGCCATTCGCCATCGCTTGGCTGGGGCAGAAAGTATCAATCTTGGATGGGATTGAGATCAGCACCCGCGGTTCGGACAGTCCTTTCGGGAGTAGTTGGGGGCTTTGGAGCGCCCTCAACCCGACCGGCGTTGCAGGGAAGGGTTGCTGTTGGCAATTCACGAGGGTCATTGCAAAGTTCGCATGACTGTCGCTTCAGAATGAAGTTTCCGGTTGCGGGAGGGGCGGGCGCATGGTGGTCCAGATGTTTTAGGAGGGAAAGAGAAAGTGGGGGAGGTTGAAGCGAAGAGGGGCGACTCAATGAGGGTGGAAAGGATGCGTCCGTACTAGAAGCGTACCAGACAGGGGGTGCGGGGTTTCTCACTGAGGGTTTTAGTACCGGATTTCCCATCCTTGCATGTCCGCAAGGGAAAAAGGGGAACCACTTAATTTGGCTTCGCTGGTCTTACCGGAGGTGGTGTGGCAAGTTGAGTATGGAAGTTTGAGTTAGGCCGGATGGCAGGCCCCTTTGTTCTCCTCGTTAGAGGGAATTATGGGTGTCACCGTTGGGAGTTGTCCCCAAGAAGGAGCCTAATAAGTTTGGCTCATTCATCATCGTCCTACCCTATGGTGGTTGGTGAATGATGGGATAGTGCGGAGCTGTGTACTGTTTCTTATACCTCTTTTGATGCAGCACTGGGTTGGGTTAGACGTTATGGGAAGGGGCCTGATGGCGAAAACAGAAGTCGAGTCTTGCTTTCGTCTCTTGCCGGTGCACACGGATAGTTTTAAGTTTTGGGCTGAAAGTGGGGGGATCAGTTTTGTGGATTGTGCCTTCCCATGGGTGTTCAGTTTCATGGCCTATTTTGAGAAGTTTAGTTGTGTTCGTTGAGTGGGTAGTAAGGAGGGAGGCAAAGTGCAGTCAGTGCCTGCATTTTTAGAAGCACTTCTGTTGATTGGCCCGCCATCGTCGGGGTGTGTTCAGTTGCGGCAAACTATGGGAGCGGGGTGCCAAGGCTTGGCATCGCCTTTAGCTCCAGAGAGACTGAGGGCCCCTGCACGAGCTCAAGTTTTTGGGGATTGTCATAGATCAGTTAGAAGGAATCTAGAGTTGCCGAGGATAAGTTGCAGGAGATTCGGAGGGAGGTTCGGGATGGGTGCGCTCGCGGAAAATAAGGTGCGAGATTTGCAATCATGATAGGTCGTTTGAATTTTGCTGCAGGATTATGCCTATGGGGAGGGTTATGCAGAAGGTTGGCTATTGTTACCGGCTGGTGTGCTCACCCAGACGCCATTTTGTCACTTGGCGGAACGGAGTGCGGTCAGTATTTGGGGGTTTGGTTTGGGATGAGTTTGTCAAGTTAGGGAGATCTGTGTTTCAGGAGGGCCAGTGCCAACGGCGAGTTGGCGTTGTAACGGACGCGGTGGTAGTTGCGGGTTGGCATCTATTTGTCAAGGTGAATGTGTGTGTGTGCTTGAGGGTTGCGGCATGTGATAGAGAGGGGCTTGGTCCAATTAGCATTGATGGGTTAGTCCGGATTTGGTGCTGGGTGTCTGGGGTGAGAGAGACTAGGGATAGAAAGTGCGTTTTCACTGTGACAATATTGGGTGGTTCAGGCGATCAAACAGTCAAACCGCCAATTCTTCCACCGGTGGTAAAGGTTTGCGCAGTTAGTGTTGAGGGGAGATTGGAGCTGAATTCGCATTTTGTTTCGGTCAGCATGTAACCGGGCGTGAATAATAATGTGGCCGACCCTTTGCTCTCGTTTTCATTGGGACATGGTTGTCGAGAACTGGGCCCGGGATGCGAGAATCGGGGTACCGCCTGTCCATGGACTTTGTGATCTGGTTTGGTGTGGGGCTGGATTTTTGGTAAGGTGAGTTCGTGTGTGCGTGCTACGTTGGTCTGCGTTACAACGCTTTTTTGGAGTGAATGGTGAAGGTGGTGAGTGCGTTAGCGCCGGTCCAAAGGAGGTGTAAGAAGGGGAGTTCCGTTCAGCTTACTTTGTGGATGGGGTCTTTGATCGGTTGGCAGCGCGCGTCAGCTATAGCCAAACGGATGTCCGCCGCTAGCAATTCTGTAAGTTCGGGGGTTATTAATGCTATACGCAAGGCTTTGTGGTTCGTCAGGCTTGTTTGCGAAGGGCTTTAAAAGATTGAGGAGTTGTCGGGCCGTGATATCTGTCACGCTGCGCCAGCAGCAGGTAAGGTCGTCTGACCCCCACGGCACAGATTGCTGCAGTTTTTCACTCAGTTTTTTCAAGTGAACGGGAAAAGTTACGAGGATGTTGTTCTACTTTAGTTTCCACAATAATTGCGCTGAGTTGCAATTTTATAGCTGTTGTGTTAAAGGGAGTTTAGTACTGAACCTTTTGGACCTTTATGGAAATTCTACTTCAAATTCCGCTGCGTGAATGTATCCTAAGAGAAGATGCGCACAATGGGGCAGGTTTTACAAAAGTATCTGAAAGCGCAAAGTCAGACTAGACTAGTCTTATATTTCACCAGATTTTACAGTCTGATGCTGGATAATACATTTGGCATCATATTTAGTTAATGATAATAATTGCTTTATTTGTATAGCGCACACAGATGCCACAGCGCTGCACAGAACTTGCCAGATCAGTCCCTGTCCCCAATGGGGCTCACAATCTAATCATCCTACCAGTGTGTTTTAGAGTGTGGGAGGAAACCGGAGGACCCAGAGGAAAACCATGCAAACACGTAGAGAACATACAAACTCTTTGCAGATGTTGACCCTGCTGTAATCCTAACCACTGAGCCACTGTGCTGCCCCCATCGTATAAGACTTTCTAGTATAACTTTGTACCTCCTATTCAGTTGGCTTAATTTGCTTTGGTGCATCAGAGTATTTTTTGGCACATGCCCCTTTCTTTACAAAATCCCAAGGGCACGTATATTCCCATGCTAGTTGTAAAAGTGTCCACAACTTGACTTAAAACCTCGATGGGGGTCCAACGTTCCTATGTTGGAAATTGCTGAGAGCAGCGCTTGGTGCCCTTCATAGGGACAATGAATGAGAGTGCCAGAGTGGGTCCCCCCTATCCATAAGTGGAGATGAGCGGACCTGATGTTCCTGTTTGGGTTTGGCCATGTGACCCGTATGTATTGCATTGCTGGATGGGTGGATGAACATCCGATCCGGCAAATTTGACGCATCTTGCTACTATCTATGGCTATGATTGGCCAGGTGGATACTCCTGGCCAATTAAATCCATGGCTCTTTGCTGTTCGGTTGCCAGTTCGGCAATACATCCGCATCACGTGGCCAAACTCTTAACCCGAATGTCAGGTCCACTCGTCTCTATCCATAACATAACTATAGAACTTGGTGCAAGGATTTTTGATGTGAATTACTATAGAAATGGCAACATTGTGCATTTACACGTTACGGAAAAGGCTCAGGCTCCTCACACGTGTTGGAGATGTTTTTTTTTTTTACCTGCAATGATTCCATTCTCAGAACTGCGGCTGATACATTGCAGAAGGGAAAATCCACTTTATGTGACATGCTGCGGACTGGAGAAGCATCAGCATCCCCTATGGCTACGTCTGCACCACCCACATCCATTGCACTGTACATCAGTGTGACTTTCTTGTGCCGAACTCAGAGGATGGTCCCGAGCAGAAGGGCAGGATACCAGAACTCTAAGAACCTGCCCATCCTGATTACAGCATCACCCCTAGGTCACCATTCTGTTGAGAATTACAACTCGGCCCCATTCTTGTGTCACGTTGTGTGACATTTTAGGTGTCTTCTTGCATGGGACAATGTTGTGGACGCCAATTCAAGACTTGATGCAACCCTGATCATAGCGAACGAATAAATGCTGCAAGTTTAGTGACTGCAACGGCGGCCAAACATCATCGAAAATGGTATTTCACATCTGTGTCTTGAAGTATTTGCATGAACCCTCCTGCGTCAGGCAGCGGAGGGTAAATATAGCCCCGTGGTCCGAGCTGTCGCACATGCGATTGGAGAATGTCGTCTACGTACCTGGATAATTGGCGCACTCATTGATGTTAGTGATCAGTGTCATAGTTCTCCGTGTTCTCTTTCAGGGTCTCCATTAATAGTCGTATGAATATTTATTACATGTAAATTTCATTTTTTTTGTGTAGCAGACAAGGTGGAATCTTTTGAGGCATACGCTTTTCTTAAGACTTGTTTGGATAGAGATGTTCTGACCTCTCCGTCGCTGCGTGGGAAGCATCTGGGAAATGTCTTCCTTCCGCAAACGGAATAATCTCCTCAATCTGCGGAGGAGCTGCAATGAATGGAGGAAATATTATATAGCTGCTTGCCACTGACAGCCATCACTTGATCATCAGTGCCGGATTTCTTTGGTCCTATTATCAGGCTACTGAGTTACAGGTGCAGCCAGCCTTATCATGAACCTGCAGGACTAAGGGGGACGCCACACATAGCGTTTTTGGTCCGTTTTTGGTCCGTTTTTAAGCAGTCCGTTTAAAAACGCACCCGTATTTGACCATTTTTAATAAAGATAATTGGTAAAACTTGTCAAAAACGGATGAGTTTTTTAACGGCTGAATGCAGAGCAGCAGGTTTTGGAAACCAATTTTATAGAAATGTATATTAAGTTGGTTAGCAAGACGTACAGAGCAGGGTCAGACTACACGAGGTTTGTTTGTTGTCTGTTACCATGGAGACACATATGTCTGTACAGGAGCCGGAGAAAAGAATCTTTGGAATTAAATAGCAAATTATCTTCAGCAACAAATGGCTATTTCTTTTTGACACTGCGGGTAAGAGGACGGAGTAGCAGAAACCCTTTTCACATGCATGGGTAGAGAAGTGCCACTGAGTTAGACATAGAGTGTGACATGTGAACTTACAAAGTGGCTATTACTGTCCCTTTCATCTGAAATCTCTCCATTCTTATGTATGGAACTGATTTTGCAGTCTGCAGCTTGTCAGTAAACCTATGTGATACATAAATAACAATTGTGACAAATCCATTCGGGTCCAATGTAACAAACGTGTTGCAGGTGATGGGGATTGTGCTAGTGATACATTGTATATTTCACCTTATTCCACCTGCAGAGTGGGAAACTTGCAACTTTTTGCAACTTTGTATAACTGTTGCAAGGTAGAGGAGTTTCCCCGGAATCCCCTGGTGTCTTGGTCAGTGGTCTCCGATATTTCGCGTGTGAACTAATGTCCCTGAGTGGATGTCCATAGGTGACTGCCGCACCATTTCCTTGTATGGTGCAGAGTAAGAGAAGGATCCTTCCGCCTCATAGCAGTGACTAGTATTGGTCATCAGGGACTCCTGCCATCCATGCTGAGGAGGACTGTAAGCCCATCCTTCTCTGTGAGGGTCCCATCAGTCTGACCCACCTGTAATACTCTGTGGATAAAGGATACGTGAGACAACCCCTTTAATAGGCGACTTCTCTCTGTGACCTCGGACTAAGTCCCTGCTATGACATCTCATTATTTTGCCTGATAGAGAAATGCATCAAGTGTGAACAAAGCCTAAACAAAACGGAACAAAAGATCTACAGTATCTATACATCTTATAGCATGGGCGACCTTCACGTGATCGGCCACTAGCAATCAACCCTGACCCTCCGTGACCTCGTTTGTTACCCGGGTTACAATGTAGATCCTTGGGAATGTTAGCCAAGGTCTAATTCCCATGATTTCTACAAGGATATGTACCTGTCATTCTACGGAGATTAATTGAATTTAGCTTCGAGCATTGTGAGACTATTAGAGATTGTGTAGAAGGCTGAGGACACACAGGACGGGGCTGCGCTCTGTCACGTCAAATCCGCAGCTGATTTCTCAAAATTTTTTCCACGTGATGAACACTTCGCTGTATGCACATGTTGTATTACAGAAAGTGTATGGATAAGGTTTCAATCCTATCCATTCCCCAACTACTTACACTTTGTATCCATTCACTAGCTACTTACACTACGCAGCGGAGTGGTCAAACAAAGAATGCAAAGGGTAAAGTGCCAAATTCACTCCTGGCTTTGGCTATAAAAAGTGTGCCAAAAAATAGCAGGCCCCCCCTTCCTTATTAAATCTACTTTTAAAATTATGCTAATTACCCTGAAGCCTAACCCCTGCTTACTCAGCTCTTCCCCTCCCTCTGCCTGATGTAATCTCACACTGTGGGAGGGAGGACATGCTCCTGCTCAGTGTAACAGCCTGTGAAGTTACAACCTCTGGTATTGCCCCCCCCCCAAAGCCCTTTTGGCTCATTAGGGTGGTGCCACACATGGCGTTTTTGGGCCGTTTTTAAGCAGTCCGTCCAAAAACGCATGCGGTTTTTTGAAAACGCATCATTTTTTGACCAGTTTTAGTTAAGATAATTGGTAAAACCTGTCAAAAACTGATGCGTTTTAAAAAAAAACTGCATGCGTTTTTGGACGGACTGCTTAAAAACGGCCCAAAAACGGGTTCAAACGCCATGTGTGGCATCACCCTTAGAATTATTATTAAGGATGATTGTATCTGAATCACTTTCTGATTGCTGTGACCATGTGGGAGGGGCTTATGGTGAAAAATTTGTAACAAAGCTTTATTGCTCCACTCACAGACGACAACTAAACATAGTGGTTGCTGAGCAACTGACACCAGAATAGAGAAGGACTGTATAGGAGTGCGAGGAAGGGGGCGGAGGATGGGGGGGGGGTATATCCTGTATTTCCAGATATTTCATGTAAGAGAATATTTCGGATTCATTGAACAATATTCATCTCTTCTCTCTTGACGGTTTTACGAGAAATTCCTCAAAAGCCGAAGAGAAGATCCTACTCTTTCATTATGCGTCTTTGTCGGAGCGCGCTAAGCTTTTATTAAGATTTTTTTTTTCAGGAATTCGCGAACAATAAGCTGACGTTCCGCCCATTGTATTTCTCCTCTTCGCTGAGACGTGAAGCCTCGATAGTTTCTAGATCTTTCCTGCGGGAGATATTTCAGTAATCTTCCGTGACAGATTTTTATGCCGATGCTTTGAGTAATGAAGAGAAGTAAGAGGAATCCTTTCCTCTGTAGTGGAGGTGAGTGTAGAGCGCACGCTGGATCCGGGTGATGTGCGCTAATGATGAGCAACATGTCAAAACCCAGCGACGCGCTCAATAACCGAGACGATGGGGGGGACTAGACCGGGAGAGCAGAACCATCTGTGTGCAGAACGGAGCAGGAATACAAAAATGTGCAAAATAATCTAACGGCGGCTCTATACCTTGGGTAGTGGTCCACTGGGGGCGTCCTATCTACTTCAAGGACAAAAATATCCCGACATGAGCCATAGGCCTAATACATCGTCGGTGGTCGAGTAATCTTTATGAAATTCGTGGGTTTGGCTGCATTCATCCTATATCTATAGCCATGAAAAATCAGTACTAGTTGGGGGCATGGGAAACACCCCTTTAAGGGCTAATGTGCTGAACCATAATATATTCACGGCTCATTATGTACCTCTGATTGTACACTTATGCACATGGGTGGGATTTATCACTGCTTCTATGCCAGTTTTCGGGTGTAGAAGCAGTGGAATAATTGCAAATTCTTGCGCAATTCTTGTGCGAATACGTCACCTGCACGCCATGTTCGATAGCCCCTTGTCCGGCCCGGCGTAGTTTTGCTGGCCGCATCACCCGCCAGATATATCAAGAGCCTCCTGATGTACCCGACGCGAAGAGGAAGGGGTGTGGCCACTATCATATGCTGGTGCCAATGGAGCTTTTCATTAGGGCGGCACGGTGGCTGAGTGGGTAGCACTACAGCCTTGCAGCGCTGGGGTCCTGGGTTCAAATCCCACCCAGATCAATATCTGCAAAGAGTTAGTATGTTCTCTCCGTGTTTGTGTGGGTTTCCTCCGAGTCCTCCGGTTTCCTCCCACACTCCAAAAACACTGTTAGGTTGATTAGATTGTGAGCCCCATGGGGACAGGGACCAATTTGACATGCTTTGTGCGGCGCTGTGTAATCTGTGTGCGCTATATAAATAAAGAGTTATTATTATTATTATTTATTATTATTATTATTGTTATTATTCAGTAAGCTGTCAGAACCATCTGGCTGCTGTGTTCTGAGCTTGGGATCCACAGCCAGGGCTTCTCTGCTTGAGCTGTGATTGACAGCTGCCTTGGGTTGGCTGAATGGCCAAATGACGTCCAAGAACTCCTTAAACATCCAAACCTTAGTTCACTCACAGCTGGTTATACTTTCTCCTGTGATTTGCAGTACTACTGTCTGTTTTTGTTTTGATCGACCTGCATCCTGAAAACCTTTTCTTTGAGCCTTGTTCCTGCCTGATCCAGAACCTTGAACCCCAATCTGATCCGGAACCCTGAATGAACCTGTACCGGAGCTTTGATCCTGTCTGAACCAGTACCCTGAATCCCAAACCTTATCCTGAACCCTAAACCTGTACCTGAGCATGGATTCTGCCTCATCCAGAACCTTGAATGTCCAACCTGATCAGAAACCGCAAACCTGTACCTAAGGCTACATTCACACTACTGTATGGGGGACGTATATACGGCCGACGTATAAGCGGCCGATATACGTCCCCCATACACTTCTATGGGCTCGCGGCGCCCTACGGGTGCGGTACGGTGCAGCACACGTGCGGCACCGTACTGCTCCGTAGCCCGGGAAAAGATAGGACATGTCCTATCTTTTCCCGTATTACGGCGCCGCGGCCATAGATCGCTATGGAGAGGGGCGGGGGTGAGCTGCGCTCACCTCCTCCTCCTAACCCCGCGCTGCCGTGTGCCCGCCGTGCTACGGTGCGGCGGGCTCACGGCAGTGTGAATTTAGCCTAAACCTGTATCTAGTCTGGAACCCTGAAGCCCAGTCTGATCAGGAACACTCGACCTGGATCCTGCCAGATTCAGAACCCTGAACTCTATTCTCTTGTGCCTGTATATTTATCTGTCTCTCTGTTCCTCTTACTTCTGTTCTGAGCACATAGTCAACCAGTGGTCCCTTACCACTAGGGTTTGCGAGGCAATTAGGTAGAGAATCAGGGTTGTGGTTGACTTCAGGTCCTTCGCCCCTTCCTCTTCTTGACATAAGATTTTGGGAAAGACCCAAAATTCTCTGATCATCCACCTGAGCCCCAGTTTCGGCCAATGAACCAGCTAGATGAACCCGGAGTTATATGCATAGGGTTATGTCATTGCTTCCTGCTCCAGTCAGATGTCCGGGTCACACACTCCACAGAACGTTAAAGGAGTTTTCTTGGTTATTGATACGGATTCCGAGGCTAAGTCGCCAATATTCTATCGGTTTAGACGCCTTGGGCCCTTATCAATCAGCTATTCGCCGCTGCCTCTGGTGCCAGAGTCAAACCCAGAGAACAGCTCCACTCAATGTTTAGTGGCTGAGCTTGGTTGCTGCTATTTATTTGATGGAAGCATAATTGCAGTGACCTAACCTGGGCGCTACTAGGAAAACAGTGTCCCCTCTGTTAGTTATGGCTTTGGTGACTGTCACGGGTGCCCCCGCGATCCATGTCTTGGATCACGGGCACACCCGTGCCCCTCTCAGTGGCGCTGCCCCCCGGCCCTCAGCAGCTAACTCGCCTCTCCACGCTCCTGTTCCCGTCCAGCCTAGGCCATGTGTCCCGCTCCGGCACTCTAAGGATTTAAAGGGCCACCGCAACCCTGATTGGCGCTGGCACTACCGGAAAGGCCGGCTCTTTGAGCTCTATTGCCTAAGAGAAGGCTTCCTTGTTGTTCCTGTACCTGTTCTCCTGCCTACCTTGCCTCTTCCCCTGTTGTGACCTCGGACCTGACCTCTGCATCTCCTCCGCCTGCCATGACTTTGTGCCTGTTCCTATACCGCAACCTCAGCTGCCACTGTGGGCTAGTCGCACCTGTAGAACGACTTGAGGGGGCCAATTAGATTCCTCTCCCAGGTGTCAGATAGTACCATCTCCTGCGTCGGTCCAGGGGGTCCACTGACCACGAACCCTGACAGTGACAGACACGGAGAGATGAACTGTTGTGGTTTGACCAATTATCTTGATTCAAACTTGTCAAAAATGCATGCGTTTTTTGACCGACTGCTTAAAAATGGGCCAAAAACGTGTTTAAAAACGCCACGTGTGCCATCACCCACAGCGAGGCGTCTATGTGGCCCTCAGGGGCAGATTTACCCACAACCCATCCAAAACAATTGCTTGGACATTGAGAGATCTTGGATAGCAGGTGCCAATATGGTTTGTAGTTATTGTAGGTTCACCCCTTTCCCACCAGTGTGGGTAAATTATTAGGATTATACATAGTCAGTGCATGATATGACCTATGGGGCAGGAGGGGGTTGGTCAATGAAAGTTTTGGAAATGGCATTAAAGTTGTATTAGTGCCAGAGGCGGCCTGGAGGTGCAGAGGCCTCGTGTCCGGCGTCACCTCGCTGTGCACTGCTGATTGATACACGGGGGGAAGTAACATAGATATCACCTGGTCATTGTGATTGAGGCAATTAGATGGAGGGACCCAGCAATGTCATTGCCTGGGGCTCTAATACTCCAAAACAATATCTCATCCATATAACTTGTGCCGTCTTCTTTGGCCTCCAGCATTTATCTGAAATTGGAAACGGTCATCCCCAAATTATATTTAATAGAAGATATTTGGACTTGCCTTGACCTTAAAGGAAACCTTCCTCTACGGGTCTACCTATTAAGGTAGATCCGGTGGTAGGTGCATCTAACGTATGGCAAATCTTTGCATTTATCTGGTCTTTTGTCTTTGTTTTTCTTGACTATTTCCTCCACAGAAATCACTGAGCTCGTCTGATGTTTGTCTTATCCCTTGGTTTGGTCCTGACCAGTGCATGGCCACAAGTAGAATTGGGGCCCTGGACAGATAATGTTGGGGGGAAGTGGGTTCTCTTTCCCATATGTAGAGCCCTTATGTCGAGTCCGTTCTCGGGATGTGTGACCAGATCCGAAAATAATTGGGTTAGGCCAGGAATCAGCTCGCCCGTACAATAACTCCTCCGTGTTTAATGTTTAATGTCTTGTCCTAAATTAAACCGCGCCGGGAAGCGTTCCTGACCTCAACAGAATTCTGCTCCTCCATATTGACCGCTGTCACATGAGCTGACAGCCAGCGCTCCCCTCCGTATTATGAGGCCGGATAGATGGCGTCTGCGTTACATTTTTAATTAAGCCGCATTGGCAAACGCTTTGTGATGGACGGGAGCGTTTACAGCGTCTTTGTATGGCTGGAGGAGCGGCGGCCCTGCTGAGCTTTCACTTCTCTGTGATCTTCATGAAGTCACCTCTATTATACCGTCACTCAGGATGGAACCAACATAAATTATTTCTGTCAAAGGTAAAACAAAGTTGCAGTTTTTCTGATACAAGTATCCAGGTCATGTCAGTCAGTGGGGCTCATTTACTAAGGGCTCCGCGGCCGCATTTCTGTCGGGTTTCCCGAATTTTTCAGTTTTGCGATTTTGGCGCACATGTTCGGATTTCAGCGCAATCGCGCCTGGTTTCACGTGGCAGAAATCGGTGGGCGTGGCCGTCGGACAAATCGACGGATTCGGAAAAAACGCGTAATTTAAAAAACAAAATGTGTCGTAAGATCAAGCACTCACATGCACCGGGAAGAAGAAGGTGAACTCCGGCGCACCTCGGTGCAGCAGCAACACCTGCAGGAACTCGGGTGCACGACCTTAGTGAATCCCGGCAGAACCCGAATCCTCGACGAACAACGCGCTGCAGGATCGCGACTGGACCGGGTAAGTAAATGTGCCCCAGTGCGTGTAATGCAGGTTGTACCCACCCAGTCAATGAACAGATTGGACTTGGGGCTACTTCCAAGGGTCTCATCTATCTTCTCTCTGTATGTTCTGTCCGTGTTTGCGTGGGTTTCCTCCGTTTACTCCCACACTCAAATACATACTAGTAGGTTGGTCAGATTGTGAGCCCCATTGGGGACAGGGACCGATTTGGCAAACTCTGTGCAGCGCTGCGTAATCTGTGTGCGCTATATACATAAACAAATTATTATTATCTTGTCCTCTGATATTCAGGGGTGGATTTGCACCTCAAGCAAATGTGGCAGCGCATAAGCAGATCTGGAGCTCTATCCTGGCATCCTCTGGGTGCCAATACAGTTTGAAGCTATTACTGGAGTAGAGTTAGGTTCACCTAGGACTCTACTTGTATTTGAGACCCCAGAAATGATTCTGCCCCTGATTGTATTCATCCATTAATTTTTTTACAGGAATCTGGAATTTGTTGCAGGGCAACCACCAAGTCACTACCTCTTGGAGTAGTCTCTGTTCAGTACCACCTGACCCAAGTGTAATAATAGTTTGTTGAGTCCGGTTCGGTGAGCACATATAGTAAAGAGCAGTGGTAGCGAACCTATGGCACGGGTGCCAGAGGTAACACTCAGAGCCCTCTCTATGCCCCTAACGTCAAGAAGAACACATAGAGGGGCTCACGTAAAGGAACACAGCCCCTTTACATAAATCCTTGGGTAAAACCCTGCAGCAGTATTTAATATTTAATGGGGTATTCTCTAAGATATTCATGACTTTTCCGGACAACGGAGGTCTCCCATCCTGCTGGTGGCCAGAATGGAGAATGTGTGGGCTGCTTGCCTGCATTTTATCAGCACTCCCATAGACTTCAGTGTAGAGCCATGTGTATGTGCATCCTCCCCTCTATTAAGGTAAGTAGGCGAGCCGAGCCTCTTGCCTCAGTCAGCACCATATGCAGCAAGAGGGGGGCAGGATCCGGAGAGCAGTCACCTACTACAAAGCAAAACATGACACTTAAAAATAGTGTCTCTTCATAGCAGATGTCAGCATGGGTGTAACACAATACACAGAGAATCCACATACAAACAACTTGGAGTGTTACTACTGAATGGGGATGAGGGGGCGCCGTTTTATAGCTTGCCTCAGACCGCAGAGAGTCCAAGTTCATCCCTGGGTGAGAAACAAGACAGGAGACCAATACCCGTGAGATGTGTCCCAGGATGGCCGCTGTATAATGCTGCTTCACTCTAACAAGTGTGACAAGTGCCGTAGATACAGATGTAGCAAGAGAGAAGCCGACACCAAGGATACAAAGAGGCACACACGCTAATGCATGTTACAAAATGATAAACAAGTCAAGGGTATCGCATTCCAGAGAATTGGTGCAGCTCGGGAGAAGTCATGGGAACGGGAGTGAAAGGTTGGATTAAGGAAGGGAATAATTTGATCTTCTGTTTGATGTGAGTGGGTGAGGTCCCCGGTCTGGTGATCAGTGGGAGTCTCAATGGTTCAACCCTCATGTCCAGCTATTTATTCCTCAAACCCAAATCCTGCACCAACCCAAGTGGTTTTCCTGGTTTCTTAATTTTGCGTGAACATAGAGAAAAACAAATACTTCTTCACTTGTGAGCAAACCAGAGTGCGAAACTTGTATCAGGAAGACCAGGAGTGGGGTCCCCTATGGTAATTGCCCAATTTTTTTAATATTCCTGGTCTGAATAAACTTCCGCCCCTTTAATGTTGCCCTTTCAGTCTTCAGTGATGAAGTTTCAATCATTTGAATATCAATTGGCGACTTCTTCCAGGCCGCCCTGACATTTCCTTTGGCTACTTAATAAGCGTGCACCCCGCTGCTGATGGATCAGATGGCTTCATTACTGAGGCGCCTGCTTTCCATGCCGGGGGTGAGTGTCATCCCCATAACATCCGCCATTGCCAGAGAGTCCAAATGACTGGGAACGCTTTGTGCAATGGCTTATTTCCCCGCAGACCGTCCTGTCATCTCCAATAACGCTGGATGTTTTTCATTATTTACTCCATGTATCTCCAGCTGCTTCTCCATCACTCGGCTGCGTTACATTGTATCATACAGAATGCAACGTGTTATCAATCCATCATAATTGGAGGCAAATCACTGCCGTCCGCGTGTCATACCTGGGCCTGACTACTGGGACATTTACATCACAAAAACCCAAGCTCTGACTCCTAGGGGTAAATATCAAACTATTTAGTGTTGGCCATGCAGAGATGTGTAATCAGACCTGTGTGTATGTTGTTAGTAGCAGCAGGACTGTGATATATGGATTCATATTTCAGGATTGTAACCTCACCAAGTGCACTTGTGCTCTCTGCAGCCAGTGTTATGTATTGTCCCTGGAGAAATGTATAATGATGAGATATATAGATTTATATTCAAGAATTGTATCTTTTCCAAGTGGGCTTAGGGTGTTTCCTCACACTGCTGTGCTCTCTGCAGCCAGTGTTATGTATTATCCCTGGAGAGATGTGTAATCAGACCTCACACTGCTGTGCTCTGTGCTCTCTGCAGCCAGTGTTATGTATTATCCCTGGAGAGATGTGTAATCAGACCTCACACTGCTGTGCTCTGTGCTCTCTGCAGCCAGTGTTATGTATTATCCCTGGAGAGATGTGTAATCAGACCTCACACTGCTGTGCTCTGTGCTCTCTGCAGCCAGTGTTATGTATTGTCCCTGGAGAGATGTGTAATCAGACCTCACACTGCTGTGCTCTGTGCTCTCTGCAGCCAGTGTTATGTATTGTCTTGGAGAGATGTGTAATCAGACCTCACACTGCTGTGCTCTAATCTCTCTGCAGCCAGTGTTATTTATTGTCCCTGGAGACGGTGTAATTCGACCTCACACTGCTGTGCTCTGTGCCTCTGCAGCCAGTGTTCTGTATTGTCCCTGGAAGAGGTGTCATCAGACCTCACACTGCTGTGCTCTGTGCTCTCTCAGCCAGTGTTATTCGTCCCTGGAGAGGTGTGTAATCAGACCTCACACTGCTGTGCTCTGCTTTGAACTCGCACTTGAATCAGTTTATATTATACTTTCGGATATGTACGTGTTCGTAATTGTTATTTTCTACAATTCTGGAATATAAATCCATATATCACAGTCCTGCTGCTACTAACAACAAACACAGAAGGTCTGAAACTATACTATCCGGAACAAGATCTATCACTGGCTGCATAGAGAGAGGAGAGACTAGAGCATGAGGAACAGCAGTGCACTCCAAGAGGTCGCAAACCTGATATAAACCATAGATCACAGTCCTGCTGCTACTAACAACATACATAAATGTATTATTACATCTCTTTACAGGACTATACATAGCACTGGCTGCACAGAGCACAGCAGTGTGAGGACACACCCCAGTACACTTGGAGAAGCTACAATCCTGGCATATACATCCATATATCACAGTTCGCTGCTATTAACAACATACACAAAGGTCTGATTACACATCTCTGCAGGACAATGCATAACTCTGGCGCAGTTTGGATGGACCCTCCTGCTGACAGTTCCTTTTGAGGGAATGCTATGAGAAATTTATTTTTATCAGGAACAGCGCCCCCCTTTGTGCTTATCCTACTTGGGTATTGCGTCTTAAGCTCCAACATCAGAAATTTCCACGCAAATAAAAGGCCACATGTGATTCATATAATAATTACCGTGTATTAATCTATTAGTGATTTCTCCTCCTGATTAATGATTGTAAATTAGAATTGATGAGCTCAGTAAATCGGATTACAAGTTGTTACTTATGTTTCTATCCTGCGCTCCGTGTCTCCAGCAGAGGAAGCCGCTCCTAGCTGTGATATAGGACAGATTATAGGAAGGGAATCATCCATCATCTACAATGTCACCAGGTCTCCCTCTCACTTCCCAGAGCTCCCCCACAGAATGTTGAATCCCCCCTGAGGTCCATGGTGCTGATACTTGTAGTTCCCCGGATCAGAACATACACATGTTTAGTACTGTTTCACTTCACTCCGATGTAAGACCCCCACTAGGAGTACAATGTTTCCTTCTCTCTAGACCCCTCGCCACCTTCCATCCAGATTGTATCCTTCATTTATGTCAGACTCCGCTCCCCTGAATCCCTTTTACCATTATTGATCTTCTCCTTTAAGTTGCGGCCGATGGAGGTTCTGAATTATTCTAGAAGCCGCAGTACAGCCTAAGCACACACACTTCATCGGAATCAATGCAGACCCCCTGATGGAAACATAAGGCTGCGTTTATTGAAGCTGAAAACACTTGCGCGGTCGACTCCACACATCATAGTACGTATAATGCTGCGAGTCCTTGCATCGCTGCAGGACTACATTGTTGCAGTGCAATGATATTTTCAGTACAGTGGGCTCGTCCTATTGCAATACAGGGACCCATACAAAACTATGATGTTTGGAATCCCTCCAGACATTTGACCAAAAAACTTCAAAATGATTGTGTATTCAGGTTGTTTTGGCATCTGAACCTGCACTCTGTCTGAGTTAAAGTGTTTTTCAACCTTCTTATGTTGTTTGGGCTCTGATAGATGGGCTCCGGGTCTAAGGGTAACCGCAGGTCAACTCCAAGTGGACAGGAACGGGCTGTAGTAGCACAGCTCGGCCACTACATAGAGAATGGAGCTGTTCCACCATAGACACCATAATCAAGTTCTCTTTCAGGGTCTTAAGTGTTGATCATCAGTGTTCTGATATTGGGTCACCATAGAAATGGGGTCGAATTTCCTTTATAGGGTAAAAAACTTGGCAACCTTCTTGCAAAAACAGCGCCACACACCTGACCATGGTTTGGCTGGTACTGCAGCTCACTGTACAGAGATAATGGAGGTAGAGCTGCAATACCAGATGCGACCTATGGTCAGGAACTGTTTTTGGAAGATAGCAGCCATGTTTTTTGGGCTCCAAACAAACCCTTTAATTCTTTCAGATCTGGTATAAGAATTTGAATGGTCAGTAGTGATGAACGTACATATCAGGAGACCTGGACCGGAACGTAACCACCCACTGACAGTGCTTGCACCGATTGGAGGTGTTAACCCTTTAAATGGTCCGGTAACCCCCATAAATGATGTTGGCACACGTCACCATTTTGGCAGCAATTTGTTGTTCCCTGTGATACCCTGTGTTACAGGGAGTGATGATCCTCTGGAAATAGTGGGTTAGGATATGTAAAGGCATGTAATGAAGTGTGATGCATCGAACACAATTCTGACTGAAGGCTGGGTTTGTTTTCTGCGAACCCAAACCACAATGCTCAGGTCTGCTCATCACTAATTAGCAAATTTCAGAACACTCACAGAAACTTTGTTACATATCAGAATATTCGTTGTCTATTTCATCCTCCCTCCCAATCTGAATCTTATTCTGAAATCTCCGCTATTCTATCTTGCTGACAGTGGCAGACGCTCACTGAGGTGTCAGTACAATGAAGTCTATGGAGAGGGGAGAGGAGCAGTGAGTCCCAGCAGCTAGGTGTCCACCCAGCGGCTGTGAGAGCAGGTAATTGTACAGACGAGACCGTAGGGATAAAAGCTGCTGAAAAACGAAGATCACAAGTCACATAATGACCAGAACTTCATATATACACACAGACGACGACTGACTGCTGCTGCGTGATAAAAGGGGGGTGCGCTTTAATCATTGCGGGCGTCCTCGGCTGTAAAGTAATTAATGTCCCTGCTGTGACAGACCGCATGTAATCCCTGTATATCGTCAGATCCTTATTGTTTTTTGTTAATCCGGTAACGAGATGCAAGAACGCGTCAAACTCTTGTGAGAGGAAATCTGAAATACATTTGTAAAGTTCATGGTTACTTTTATTTTTTCCATTAATTCAAAGTTAAATATGTTGCAGTTTCTGCAGCCCCAGCTTTCTATCCATGGAAAGCATATGTTGCAAAATTGTTTCATGTATCATTTTTTAAATAAATTGTTGTTTCATCCAAAAATATATGTGTATTTTTAACCCAAAATTTGATACTGAGTAGTCAGGTCTTCTTATAATAGTTATTGATAAGGAAGAGAAGGGGTACAGAACTCTTATTCCTGAACTCTATTCCCTGCCTGACAGCCTTCGCAAACCATAGTGGTAAAGGTCTACTGGCGACACTCTGAATATGTGCTCAGAACAGAAGTAAGATGAACAAGATAAAGATAGCATAAAATGTACAAGGAACTGAGGAACCAGGAACAGGGTAGATTCAAGGACAGGTTGATGTTTAAGGCTTCTGGACCAGGCTCAGGTACAGGTTTCAGGGTTGGAACGGCAGGATGTCAGGGGCAGGTTATCAGGGTTTCAGGTTCTGGATGAGGCAGTTACAGTACAGTTTTTCAGGTTCGTGGATAAGGCGGATTCAGGCTCAGGTAACAGGTTCAGGGTTTCTGGAAAGGCAGGATCAGGTATCAGTTCAGGGTTCTGGAATAGGCAGGATTCAGGCTCAGTAACAGGTTCAGGGTTCTGGATAAGGCAGGATAGGTACAGGTTAGGGCTCTGGACGGCAGGATGCAGGTCAGTACAGTTCAGGGTTCTGGACAAGGTCAGGATAGTTACAGGTTCAGGGTTCTGGATAAGGCAGATTCAGGGCTCAGAGCAGTTCGGTTCTGGATAAGGCAGGACAGGTACAGGTCCATGGTTCTTGGATAAGGCAGGATTTCAGGCTCAAGCGTAACGAGTTGTTCAGGGTTTGGGTAAGGCAGATCAGGTCAGAGGTTCTGGTTTCTGGATAAGGGCTGGGAGTGCAGGCTCAGTACAGTTCAGGGTTTCTGGATAAGGGCGAGGATTCAGGTACAGGTTCAGGCTCTAGGATCAAGGCAGGATGCAGGCTCAAGTACGAGGTTTCAGGGTTCGGGTACAAGGCCTAATCAAGGTAGCTTCAAGGTTATGGAAGCGTAGGTTCACGTTCCGGGCAGGTTCTCTTGGAAAGGCGATTCAGGCTCCGACTGACAGGCTTCAGGGTTTGGATAAGGAAGATTCAGGTCCAGTTTCGTGTAAGGCAGGTCAGGGGCTATTTCGGTTCTGGCGAAGGCGCGATCAGGTACAGGTTTCGGGTTCTGGATAAGGCAGGATTCAGGCTCAGGTAAACAGGTTTCAGGGTTCTGGAACAAGGCAGATCAGTACCAGGTTTCAGGGTTCTGGATAAGAGCGATTCCAGGCTCAGAGCCAGGTCAGGGTTCTGGATAGAGCTCAGTGATCAGGTACAGGTTTCAGGGTTTCTGGATAGGCAGGATTCCAGGCTCAGGTAACAGTTCAGGGTTCTGGATAAGGCAGTGTCAGGTACAGGTTCAGGGTGATTCATGGAGTTAAGGCCGGAAAGTGCAGAGCCGGTAACGGTTCGGTTCGATAAGGCAGGATCAGGTAACGGTTCAGGTGTTCTGGATATGGCAGGGCTATGCGGCCAGATACAGTTCAGGTTGGGATAGCAGGATAGGACAGGTTCAGGGTTCTGGATAAGGCAGTATTCAGGCTCAGAATAAGGTTCAGGGTTCTGGCATAAGGCGGATCAGGTACAGGTCAGGGTTCTGGATAAGGCAGGGGATGCCGGCTCGACCGTTCATGGGTTCTGGGAATGATGGCAGTTACAGGTTTCAGGTTTTGGATTAAGGCGGTTCAGGCTCAGGTAACAGTCAGGTTCTGGACAGGCAGATCTGTTCATGGGTTCTGGAAAGGCAGGATTCAGCTATGTAACAGCGTTTCAGGGTTTGGATAAGGCAGATCAGGCTATACAGGTTCAGGGTTCTGGTATAAAGGTCAGAGATGACAAGGTTCAGAGTAATCAGGATAGCAGGCAGGTAGTAGGTCGGGGTTCGCGTTCTTATGAGAAGGCAGGATCATGTACAGGTGTTCAGGGTTCTGATAATGCAGGATTCAGGCTCAGATACAGGTTAGGGTTTGGATAAGGAGATCAGGACAAGGTGCAGGGTTCTGATAAGGCAGGTCAGGTACAGGTTTAGGTTCTGGATATAAGTCAGGATGCAGCTCAGGTTCAGGGTTCTGGATAAGGGCATGATCAGGTACAGGTTCAGGGTTCTTGGATAGCAGGATCAGGTACAGGTTCGGGTCCTGATAAGGCGGATCAGGTACAGGTTCAGGGTCCTGGACTACAGGCGGATAGGTACAGGTGTCAGGGTTCTTGGATAAGGCAAGGATCAGGTTCAGGGTTCTGGAATAGGCAGGAGGCAGGCTCAGAGTACAAGGTTGCAGTGTTCTGGATAGGCAGGACAGGTCAGGTTCCGGGTTCTGCATAAGCAAGGATGCAACTCAGGTCAGATTAAGGTTTTGGCTAAGGCAGTGATCCAGGCTCAGTACGCAGGTCTGATTTCGGATCGGGCTGGGGTTTTCAATGCAGGCAGGATCTAGAATAGTTTAGGTCAGAAAACAAACAAACAGTAGTAGGTACAAAATCACAGGAGAAAGGATATCAGCACAGAGTGAATGAGGATTGACGTATTAAGGCGCTTATTTGAACGCCCCCTCACAGCTGATGGACTTCGGCCGTTCACTCATCCCTCACCAACGACTAAATAGCTCCACTCTAGGATAGTAGATGATGCACACAGCGTTCTCACAAAACGCACACCAGCTCAGCTAAGGATTAACGTCTGCAAAGGAATGCTCCCGTCAATCCAGCTCAAGTATAGAGATCTGGGTGTGGTGGCGAGCCAGGACACTGCTTCCAATTCAGAATTCAGGGGTTAGACATCGTAATGCTTTTTTCCTAAAAAAAGGTGGTGTTAATAAGATCGGGGGATTACTTTCTCAGTAACATATTTCACTATAATCTTTTACGGAAGATGCTTCCTTCCCTACTTGACTTGGCACTTTTACTCTCCCTTCTATACTGACATTCACTGAAAGTTCTCTTACTCTGGATCTTCCTTGCTTGTCTACAGTCAAAAGGGGTATAATGCATTACATGGGACTCGATGGAGTGGGGAAGGCGTGGGGTTACGAGTTAATAGCTTGGCAGATAAACATAAGGTTTTCCCGCTCAACCCCAGGTGATTTCTGTTCTTCATATATTACACGGTCGTACCTATAATGTCCTGTGATGATCCTGCTGATGTTCTGAAATGATAAAGGAGAGACACAGGTAAGTACAGAGGGCAGCTGCAGATAGATAGGGTTTCTTATCTCACCCCCCAGGCTTTCTTATCTATCATCGCATAGTCTGGGTCAGTACTAATTATCCTATATGAATTCTGCTGAGTTTTTTGATGGATAAAGGAGAGAACACAGCACAGACGAGAGGCTGCTGCAAATAATGGAAGTTGTCTATCTATCTACCCATGCTTCTATATCAGCGACATTAGTATGGGTCAGTACCTATATTATCAGACTAAGGATTTGCTGATGTGTTATTGAATGATAAAAGGAGAGACACAGGCCGAACAGAGGCTGACTGCAGATAATAGGAATTAGTTACTCTAACACCCAAATGCTTTTATCTCCCACTCAGTACGGTCAGTACTCTTCTCGGATGTCGTCAATGTCGGCAGCTGATGCTATATAGAGTAGAGACCCAGCTTGAGGCTCGTTCCATCTTGCGTTAATGTGTGCCCCGACTCTGATGTCCAATGACTTCACATCCATTTGTTTGTTTACGATTGTATCAGGGAAGTAGATGGGAGCCTGGTAGTGTTGACATTTGAGTCCATCCTGTAAATATTCTGGAAGATGCATGCCACAGACTTTACTTTAATTCCAAGCTTAATCGTCCTCATAATGATTACCATCTCTGCCTATGTTACATTGAAAATCGTTCCTCTAACTCACAGCAAAACCACATTGTTACAGAAAGTTTGTTAGATCGGCTAATAAACATTATGTGCGTTTATAGAATTGGCTGTGGCTAAGAGTTTTGAGTATCATCCAGAAATATGCTATTATCCCAGAACGTGACATCTCAGAAATGGTCCTTCATTGACCAAATCAGTTTTGTTTTAGGGTGCTCTTAAAGGGGTTGTCCCACAAAGCAAGTAGTCTTATCATCCAGGATACGGGCCATAACATGTGTGATTAATGGGGTCCTTAATGATATAATAACTCCCCCAAGATCTCAAGAATGGGGCTCTGATGTCGCACTCCACGAGGTGACAGTAGCAGCTTAGGTCGCGCATGCGCGGTCTGCAACTGTCATCTAATGGAGCTATCTAGATTCCCAGAAACTGGTTACTCCATAAAGATTGAACGGGGCAACCAACTGCCTCAGGCATCTCGAGAGCGACCACCAGATTAGGGGCCTAAACTTGCTGATGGGGTGGGGTCTTATGATAATAACCCCCAAGACACAGGAACTGGTGTTCTTATGCCCCTTGTCAGCTCCCGAAGATACTACAGTAGCAGTTGGGTCGCGCATGCGCGGCTCGAACTTTCGATGCTCTATGGAGTTGATTGCAATTCCCATGCACCGTACTCCATCAAGATAACATGCGTGCAGCCACGCGCAGACGCGACCAACGCGCCAGAGTTTCGAGCGGCACCAACAATGATAGGGCAACAACTTGCTGCATGGGAACAACCCCCACGAGACCTTCAGAGCCTTTTACACTCTACATTTGGATTAAGATAACTTTGTGTGAAAAGGACGTACCTGTTCACGTACGTGAGTCCATTGCATGTAGTTTCTGGGTTGGATTAGAGCAAACAGAACAGGCTGAGATCAGAACTAACTTAGGCAATATAGGTCAGAATCAATACTTTAAAGCAAAAACGGTGTAAAAGGATACACCTATGCCGGACAGACTTGCCATTGCAACCCTTATTGCTAGGCCACCTTTCTGTGCCGGAAGGTGGCCTTAAAGGAAATCTGATAAACACCAGAACAATACTCATAGATCCAGGCACCAGGAATGTGGTACTTTTTATTGATATCGAGGATTCACTTACTCCAAAATCAACCTTATATAATTATGCTAATGAGCCAGAAGGGCGTCTGGGGGTTACCCGAGCCTCTTACAGTGTGCAAGGACCTTTCTCCTCCACTCTGTGAGATACCATCGAGCAGAGGGAGAAGGAAGTGCTGAGGAAGAGGGGAAGTAGAGACATATGGGCAGATTTACTACCACCCGTCCCCGTCATGATACCCACATGCGTGTTCCGTACTAGGGCATTGTGAGGTCTCGCGCGATTCACCTTTTATTTTCTTGATCTTGCGGCAATTTATTCCGGATTTTGTCATCCAACCGTCCCCCTCGGTGCGGCAGCTGCTACATCCGTGGTGCGAACCCGGGTTTCGATCAGATTCGTCTACCCGAAACGCCACTAACCTTATAGCCATGCCTTAATTTAGGGAGCTTGTGACCCACCCCCGTTTGGCCGTTAGTATCCAGTAGATCTAGGAAAATTGAGATTGTCCCCACCCCCATTCTGTAGTCCTGTCATTGATAGGATGGACGTTTGCTAAAGGGAACCATCCATAGACAGAGGCCAAAATCACGACGGGGTCTGTGCCAGTGATCGGGAGCCGTTCCGTCTCCTCGTGACCTCGGCGCCTATCTGTCCGGTACCATGTATTTTAATTGAGCACTCAATTAAGCAAGCCTTAATGACGGAGTTGCGGGGCCGTCGCTACTGAGTGAGTCTCTCCCTATCACCACTCAAGAGCGGGTTAAGTAATTCTCCACGACCCCTCTCAGACTTAAATAATGTTGCCAGAGGTCCAAATAGAAAGCAATGTCTGTAGGAATGAGTGACTTTGGGAGTAAGGGTAACAACGAGAGAACGAGGGAGAGAGTACGGACGACGAAAGGAGCGATGATGGGGATCGGGAGGTCTCTCCTCCCGTAGGGAGCCCGGAAGCGCAGCTCTATTGTCCTGGTGAGCGTATGTGATATCAATTGAGAACATAATTCGGCAAGAGAGTAGAATAAGGGACGTGGTGAAACGGGTGGAGTCAGGAACGGCTTCTACCGGTGATATGCACATCCCCCCCCCCCCTCTTTACAGACCCATAGCACTGGAGAGTTCCGGCCGCAGCCTTTCTATTCAAGAGAGATTTGGAAGAAGTAGAAATAAAGTTTATAATTACCCTTCTCTCCTAGAAGAAGCTGTTAGTCTTACGATATAATAAAGCGGTGGAGCGGTCGGTACTGGTCTGGAAAGGACCCACAGTCATCTCCTTATCACATGGATACATTGGTCATTTGCTTTCTTTTCGAAGATTTAGATTACTTTACCGTCACCCATCCATCCCATCCCTCCATCACCCCCCACTCTGATTTACCACCTCCTTGATTTCTCTCAGTCATGGAATGTGGCATCGCTGTGACCAGTATTTTCAGTGTTCTGATGGGGTTCGGCTCTTTAAAGATGAGCTGTCATCCCTAAAACAAGGCAGGAGGAGTGCGTGTCTAAGAGCGGTGGGAAAAAGAGCTAATTCTATACTTGGCAGAAATACGGAGGTGACACAATATAGTTGGTTTCATACTCCCATGGAGTCATTGCCGATCAGAGGATGATGTGCCCAGGGTGCAGTCACAGCTGAGACTCTCCGCTATGATCAGGCTATGCCTCCGCATTAGTGCAGCTATGTGGCCCCCCTGACTGACAGGGAGAACCCGGTGACCATAACATCAATGCATTTCCATGTTCTATTTATATATATATACAGTGTCAGGACATGTCCGCCCCATGATCCTCTTTATCAGTGCGGAGACAAGGGACCAGGATAAGGGTCGGGGGGACAACCTCTGGAAATGGTGTAAGGATTGCTGTGCTGGGTGTCTTAGCTGCCAACCACATCAACGTCCTGGATATCCTGGAGAGATTGGTGACAAGCAGCCTTTGTGTATGTTGATAGTAGCAGCAGAACTGTGATATATGGACTTATTTAGGATTTCAGATTCTCCTAGTGCACTGGGGGCGTGTCCTCACACTGCTGTGCTCTGTGCTCTCTGCAGCCAGTGTTATGTATTGTCCCTGGAGAGATGTGTATCAGACCTCACACTGCTGTGCTCTGTTCTATCTGCAGCCAGTGTTATCAATAGTCCCTGGAGAGATGTTAATCAGACCTCACACTGCTGGCTCGTGTCTCTCTGCAGCCAGTGCATTTAATGTCCCTGGAGAGATGTGTAATCAGACCTCACACTGCTGGTCCTGTCTCTCCTGCAGCCAGTGTTATGTATTGGTCCTGGAGAATGTGTAATCAACACTCACACTCGCTATGCTCTTGCTCTCTGTCAGCCGTGTTATGTATTGTCCTGAGAGATGTGTAATCAGACCTCACACTGGCTTGCTCTCTTGCAGAACACGTGTTATGTATTGTCCTGGAGAGATGTGTAATCAACCTCACACTGCTGTGCTCTGTCTCTCTAACAGTCTAGTGTTATGTATTGTCCCTGAGAGAGGAATCAGACCCTCACACTGCTGTGCTCTCTGCAAACACTGTTTGTATGTTCCTGAAGATGGTACAACCTCAACACGCGTGCTCGCCTGCAGCCCGTGTTTATGTATTGTCCTGGGAGATGTGTATCAGACCCTCACTGCTGTGCTCTGTGCTCTCTGCAGCCAGTGTTAGTATGTCCCTGGAGAGATGTGTAATCAGACCTCACACTGCTGTGCTCGTGCTCTCTGCAGCCAGTGTTATGTATTGTCCTGGAGAGATGTGTAATCAGACCTCACACTGCTGTGCTCTGTGCCTCTCTGCAGCCAGTTTATTTATTGTCCCTGGAGAGATGTGTAATCAACCTCACACTGCTGTGCTCTGTGCTCTCTGCTCCAGTGTTATGTACTGTCCTGGAGAGATGGTGAATCAGACTCACCTGCTGTGCTCCTGTGGCTCTCTGCATCAGTGTTATGTACTGTCCCTGGAGAGATGTGTAATCAGACCTCACACTGCGTGTGCTCTGTGCTCTCTGCGCCAGTGTTATTTGTCCCTGGAGAGATGTTGTAATCAATCGACTCCACTGCTGTGCTCTGTGGCTCTCTGCAAGCACAGTGTTATGTGTTGTCCTGGAGAAGATGTGTAATCAGACCTCCACTGCTGTCCTGTGCCGCTATGCAGCCAGTGTTATTCGCTATTGTCCCTGGAAGAGATGTGTAATCAGACCTCACACTGCTGTGCTCTGTGCCTCTGCAGCCAGTGCTTAGTTTGCCCTGGAGAGATGTGTAATCAGACCTCACACTGCTGTTGCTCTGTGCTCTCTGCAGTCAGTGTTATGTATGTCCCTGTTAGAGAGTGTAATCAGACACCAGATTATCTGTAGTGATAGACGTAGCAGAGCAGAATCGTGATACGCTAAATTGTTTATCTTTTAACGATTGAAGTATATGCCCAAGTGCACTGGTGGCATGTCCTCACACTGCTGTGTTCTGTGTTCTCTACAGCCACTGATAGGTATTGTCCCCAGAGATTTGTGTAATCACAGTATTCGTGTATGTAATTGTGTATGTTGTTAGTAGCAGCAGGACTGTGAAATGCATTTATATCGGATGTCAGTAATGTCCAGTGCCACTGTTGGTGGTGTCCTCAACCTGCTGTGCTCCTGCTCTGCTAACGCACAGTGTTAGGATGTACCACTCTTCCAGGGACATTGCCTATTCTTTGTGTATGTGTGTTAGTAGCGAGGACTGTGGCGTATGGAAATTTACCTTCTAGGATGTGTAACTCTTCTCACAGAAGAACTGGGTGTGAGTCCCTCACACTGCCTGCTTCTCTTTATCCCTGTGTCAGCCTCCTTGTAATCTTCAGTTAATATAATGGAGACAGGATAGACTGTGGATTAGTCTGCGTAGTTATCCCTTTAATTTTCAAACTTTTAGGGTGAGGCTGCCAGGAGCACCCGAATATCTGATTTTTGAGTCACCCTGGTTTTAGGTACAAAGGATTCCCCTTTAAATTGATTTGTGATGCCCGTATATTGCCGGTACCAATGACATTCGGGAACTCGCTCAGGCAGTTGCTCCATGTGATAAAGACATCCCCTTTAAAGTCTTACTTTGGTGATTCTCCTTCGAGGATTACATTGTATGAGAAATTTTTGTTCGTCTCGTCTGCGTGTTTTGCTTATTATGAGTGTATCGCGTAGTCTCCGGTTACGACTGTGATGGAGATTTTATTCTTAATCCCGTCCCTTCATGTCGTTCGTCTTCCGTTTTTGATCTGGCTGACAACTCCAATGTCGTCCTGAAGTGGAAGTGAAGCCTCATACCGGCGCGTGCTCCACTTGATTAGAGTGATAAATGTTCCCATTACGTCGCTCGTGGATGTGTTATTAAGCTGTCAGTCACCGACGGCCACATCATTATCTGCGCACGATGTGTTTCACAACACGTCTGCACAGCAGTGACAGATTATACCAGAAAATCATCACTAAACAGAGACTCCACACAAAGACAACACCATAATCACTCATGGAAGTGACACTGCAACCCCCGCGAGCAGAATAGTGAGTGCAGCTCTGGTATAATCAGGATGTAAACTCAGGATCAGACAGATAAGTAATGTCTGTTATTTACCAGTGACTGCACCACAGCAAACTAGTGAGTGCAGCTCTGGGTATAATACAGGAGCAACTCAGATCAGTTACAGGTAAGTAATTCGCATTGGATACACATGGTACTGCACCAATCAGCAGAATAGTGAGTGCAGCTCTGGAGTATAATTAACAGGCTGTAACTCAGGATCAGGCAATAGTATTATGTCATGTGATCGGTACAGTGACTGCACCAGCAGCAGCAGAATCGTGCGTGCAGCTTGGAGTATAATACGGATGTACTCAGGATCAGTACAGGATAGTATGTCTGTATGTAACAGAAATTGAACTGCACAGCAGCAGAATATGAGTGCAGCCTCTGGAGATATATACAGGTATGTAACTCAGGATCCAGTACAGGGATATAGTAATGTCATGTATGTACACAGTGACTGCACCAGCAGCAGAATAGTGAGTTGCAGCCTCGGGTATAATACAGGATGCACTCAAATCAGTACAGGTAAGTAATGTCATGTATGTACACAGTACGTGCACAGCAGCCAGGAATAGGGTGCACGCTAGCGAGATAGTACAGTATCTAATCAGGCATCAGTTACAGATAAGTAATGCATGTATGTGCACAGTGACTGCACCGAACAGAATGTGATGCATCTGGGGTATAATACAGGATGGTAATCAGGATCATCAGGAGAAGTAATGTCAGGTATGTACACAATGCTGCACGCAGCAGGCAGAATAGTGAGGCAGTCCTGGGGTATAATATCAGAGTAACTCAGGATCAGTACAGGATAGTATGTCAGTATGTACAGTGACGCACCAGCACAGAAATAGTGAGGCAGCTTGGGAAGTCAAATACAGGTGAACTCAGATCAGTACAGGATAAGTTAATGTCAATGTATGTGACACAGTGACTGCACCATGCAGCGAAATAGTGAGTGCAGCTCTGGAGTATAAACTGGATGTACTCAGGATCAGTACAGGATAAGTAGTAATGTTCAGTATGTACACAGTGACTGCACCAGCCAGCAGAAGGTGAGTGCACTCTGGGTATAATACAGGATGTAACTCAGGATAAGTACAGAAGTAATGTCATGTATGTACAACGCATGATGCACCACAGCAGAAATAGTGAGTGCAGCTCTGAGTATGATACAGGATGTAACTAGGATCAGTACAGGATAAGTAATGTCATGTATGAAGATTGAATCTGCACCACACGCAGAATAGTGAGTGTCAGCTCGTGGTAAATAATACGGATGTAAACTCAGTGAATAGTACAGGATAAGTAATGCATGTAGTACACATGGCTGCACCAGCAGCAGAATAGTGGAGTGCAGTTGGTATATATACAGGATGTATAACTCAGCTCAGTGATAAGTACATGTAATGTATGTACACAGTGACTGCACCAGCAGCAGATAGTGAGTGCAGCTCTGGAGTATAAATACAGGATGTAAACCTCAGGATCAGTACAGGATAAGTAATGTCATGTATGAGAGTTACTGCACGCAGTCAGAATAGTGAGATGCACTCCTGGAGTATATACAGGAGTAGAACTCAGGATCAGTACAGGATAAGTAATGGTCATGTATGTACAACAGTGACGCACCAGCAGCATAATAGTTGATGCAGCTCTGGGGTATATCCAGGTGTAACTAGGATCATTACAGGATAAGTAATGTCATGTATCGTACACAGTGGCTGCACAAGCAGCAGAATAGTGATGCGCTCTGGCGTATAATACAGGAGTAACTCAGGATCATACAGATAAGTAATGCATGTATGTACACAGTGGACTGCCAACAGCAGCAGAAAGTGAGTGCAGCTCTGGGGTATAATACGGATGTAATCAGGATCAGTACGGATAATAATGTCAGTAGTAACACACAGTGGACTGCACCAGCAAGCAAATGTGAGTGCAGCTCTGGTTAATATCAGGATGTAGACTTCAGGATAATCAGGAAAGTAATTGTCATGTAGTACACAGTGACTGCACAGCCGCAGATATAGTGAGTGCAGCTCTGGGGTTAATACAGGAATGTACTCAGGATCAGTACCGGTAAGATATCATGTATGTACACAGTGACTGCACCACCAGCAGCAGAATAGTGAGTGCAGCTCTGGGTAGTTAATACAGGATGTAACTCAGTGATCCGTACAGGATAAGTAATGTCATGATGTAACAGTGACTGCACCGCAG
This sequence comes from Engystomops pustulosus, assembly GCA_019512145.1. Classification (NCBI taxonomy): domain Eukaryota; kingdom Metazoa; phylum Chordata; class Amphibia; order Anura; family Leptodactylidae; genus Engystomops; species Engystomops pustulosus. The sequence continues at coordinate 49,667 of WNYA01000163.1, read as the reverse complement.
CAGTAATAGTCGTGCAGCTCTGGGTGATAATAACAGGAGTTTAACTCAGATCAGTACAGGAAAGTAATGGTGTCATGTATGTACACAGTGACTGCACACAGCAGATAGGGGCAAGCTCTGGAACATCATATTCTCGTGCATGTAGTGGTCCCGTCTCTGTGGTTGCCCCTCTCCTGGAGGAGGCGTGCGTCGTCCGTGTGCTTGTACACATGATGCTAAATCTATATTGTCTGGAACCTCTGTCTGGCTCTGGCGGTTGGGGCTTTTGGCACTTGTGGCCGGTGCAGGGACAGTATTAGGAATCGCCGTTGATTAGATGTATATTGAGTGTCTCTGTGAGACTAATGCCTGCATTTAGGCCAAAGCAACGGGCGCTGTGCACAGATGCCTAACGCCAATTAGTCTGGGCCGTGAAACCCTGTCAGACGTCGGCCAACTAACGGCCAGGACCGCTGGTCCTTTATTCTACGTGTAATTAATAATGATTCTCAGTCTTACCATTACTGCAGAATTATTCTCTAACTGTCAGCTCTAAGACAGGGCAACAAGGGGACCCCCACCCCCGCACCTGCATGTCCTTATATTTGTCCCATGATTGCCTTTAGTCCAAAATTGCTTAGACCATTATAGAGTTCTATTTCGCCGTATTCCTAGGAGCCACGTCTGTTATCTTGAGTGTCCTATCATGACATAGCAGAGGGGGGGGGGGGGGGGGGGGGGGTGTGTGGAGGATAAGCTGGAATTTGTTGGATTTAACTACTGAAAACTTTCTAAAGGGGTTTTCTTTTCACAAGGAATACATGTGTATACTCACCCTATATATCTAGAGGATTGGAGATAAACATACTGATCTAAGGGTGTAACCTTAGGGTGATGTCCACACATGGTGTTTTTGGCCGTTTTCAGATTCGCTAAATAACGGAAGCAGTAAAAAACGCATGTCAAGTTTTTAAAAAACGCTTCGGTTCTTGTCTGGTTTTCCAAAATGTTGCGCAATCAAACGGACAAAAACCGCATGCATCACCCTTCGGTGAAACACACGTGGCGTTTTTAGCCGTTTTTAGGCGCTTTAGTTAGATGGCGTTTTTCAGATAGTTAAAAACCGGCATGCGTTAAAAAACGCTCCGTTTTAAAAAAAACCGCTTTTTTAATAAGCATGCTGTTTTTGGCAGTTTTTCTGAATTGCGCAATAAAAAGGCAAAATGCAGGGTTTTAAAAAAACTGATGCGTTTTTAAAAAACGGATCGTTTTTTTTTACGATCTGAAAACGACCTATAAACGGGCCCAAAAACGCCACGTGGTCTTCAACCCTTAGGGACTTTGTCACAGTGCCAAAATTAGGGACTGCACGTTACCTACGAGTCCCTAAAGTTACTAGACTTCCAGGAATTGGTATGGAGTTTCCGGGGACGGTGGATCCATTATACGATCATCGGGCGTTCCCTTATGTTGCTCGTCTCTTCAGCCTTATATCAACCACTATGATCCTGATTTAATGCAACTCGTCCTGCAAAAACCAAACCCCTCTGTGGACTGTACTGGGCGGAGAAACGATAAGTTACAGGCTTCAAGTCTAAGACAATACTGGATTCCTTGGGTATTAATTCCCCTCCTGGGATGGGAGAACAGCGGGTGCTGCAGGTGCACCCGAATTTTGCTTTGCGGGAAGTATTCCTCCCCCCGGATCCTGGATTAAATGTCACGCGCTGCCATAAAATGTCTGACTTTCTAGGATGAGGGAGGGGGGGAGCCGGATGCGGCGTTCTGTTCCTATGGTAACACGAGGGAGCCCATCTCTTAGGGAGCCGGGCTCAGGGCCAATCATGAAGCTTCTGGGGGGCGCCCGATTATATATTTATACCACTGTTTTATAGCATTTTTTAAAACGCAATTCCATTTTGACCGTTTTTACAACCCACCTTAAGTGCCTGCACTTAATTAAGGCATGAGATTTGGAAAATGGAAAAAAACGGTCAAAAACGGATGTGTTTTTTTATGGACTGCTTAAACAACGCCCATAAAACGCTTCCAAAACTCCATGTGTGCCACCACCCGAGGCTCCTCCTGGTACCAGCCCTTCCCGCTATGTGTAAGTTAGGAAGCTTAAGGGGATGTCCATTTTCAGCAAACGAATTGTTATTGTTTGGTATAATAAAAATGGGTTACATGTGCAACGCTCGTTATAAATCCCTGGTCATGTGATGTCACACAGTGCACGGCTCGTTATATCCCCTGGTCATGGATGTCACACAGGTGCACGTCTCGTATAATCCCTGGTCATGTGAATGTCACACAGGTCAACGGCTCGTTATAGCCCTGGCATGTGATGTCACACAGGTGCACCGGCTTGTATAGTACCTAAGTCCACTGCTTCACACATGTGTGCACGGCTCGTTATTTCCCTTGTCATGTGATGCACACAGGTGCACGGCTCGTTATATCCCTTGTCATGTTCTGTCACACAGTGCACACGGCTCGTTATATCCCTGGTCATGTGAGTCACCCATGTGCATGTCTCGTTATAAATCCCTGGTTCAGGTGATGTCACACAGTGCAACGGGCTCGTTCTATCCCTGTCTGTTATGTCACACACAACAGGTGCACGGCTCGTTATAATCCATCCCTGTCATGGTGATGTCCACAACAGTTGCACACGGCGTGTTTATCCATGGTCATGTGATGTCACACAGTTCCTGGGCTCGTATAATCCCTGGTCATGTGATGTCACACGGTGCACAGCTCGTTATACCCTTGTCATGTGATGTCCACAGGTGCACGCTCGTTATATCCCTGGTCCTGTGCTGTTCAACAGGTGCCGGCTCGGGTATATCGCCTGGCCATGTGATTCACCCAGGTTTGCAACGGCTCGTTTATCCCTGGTCATGTGATTGGAGGGGTAGGACCGCAATCCTTCTTCTAATGAGGAGCAGTTTATGGGGTGCTGCTTGCGGCCGAGTTTCTGATCCGGAAAACCAGGAGTCAAGTATACTTGCAGGAGGGAGCCACAGCACCAAGGATCAGTTCAAGAAGATTATTTACAGTGCATCCAAAATCTATCAACTGCACGTTTCGATTCAAATGAATCTTATCAACAGGTCATGTGATTCACACAGGTGCGCAGCTCGTTATAATCCCAGGTCAATGTGATGTCAACAGTGCATGGCTCGTTCTATCCCCGTCATGTGATGTCACCAGGTGCGCATCCGTTATATCCCAGGTCTGTGATGTCACAACAGTGCAGGGCTCGTTATAATCCCAGGTTATGTGATTTCACACGGTGCATGGCTCGTTATATCCCTGGGTCATGTGATGTCACACAGGGTTCATGGCTCGTTATATCCCGGTCATGTGAATGTCCCACGGTGCACGGCTCGTTATTTTATCTGGTCATGTGATGTCACACATGTGCGCAGCTCGGTATATCCCAGGGTCATGTGATGTCACACAGGTGCATGGCCTTATATCCCTGGTCCTGATGTCACCAGGTGCAGACGGCTCGTTATATCCCTGGTCATGTGATGTCACACCAGGTGCACAGATCATTCTATCCCTGGTCATTTGATTCACACACACACAGGTGCCGGCTCGTTATATCCCTGGCCATGTGATGTCACACAGGAGCACAGCTCGTTATATCCCTGGTCATGTGATGTCACAACAGGGGCATGGCTTGTTCATATACCTGATCATGTGATGGTCACACCGGTGCACGGGGCTCGTTAATCCCTGGTCATGAATGTGAATGTCCCACACAGGTGCTGCTCGTTATATCCCGGGTCATGTGATGTCAACACAGGCCAACGGCTCGTTATAATCCCTGGTCATGTTATGTCGCACAGGTTTCACAGCTCGTTATCATATATATCCCTGGGAAATGTGATGTCACCACAGTGCAAAACGGCCTCGTTATATCAAATCCTCGGGTCATGTGATGTCACCCAGGCAATGCTTGTTATATACCTGATCATGTGATGTCACAAGGTGCACGGCTCGTTCTATCCCTGGTCTGTGATGTCACACAGGTTCACGCTCTTATATCCCTTGTCATGTGATTCACGCCGGTGCACAGCTCGTTATATCCCTGGTCATTTTGATGTCACACAGGTGCGCAGCTCGTATATCCTCAGGTCATGTGATGTCACACATGTGCATGGCTCGTTATATCCCCGGTCATGTGATGTCACACAGTGCGCAGCTCGTTATAATCCCATGTCATGTTATGTCACACAGGTGCATGGCTTCTTATATCCCAGTGTCAGTGATGTCACAAGGCATACATGTGCAATGGCTCGTATAGATCCATGGTCATGTGATTGTCACACAGGTGCAATGGCTCGTTATAAATCCCTGGTCATTTGATTCACACAGGTGCACGGCTCGTTATATATCTGGTCATGTTGATTCACACAGGTGCTGCAGCTCGCTCGTTATAAATCCCAGGTCATGTAATTACATCACACAGGTGTCATGGCTCGTTATATCCCCTGGTCATGTGATTCACATCAGGTTCAGGCTCGTTATATCCCTGGTCATGTGATGTCACATACAGGTGCACCGATCATTATATCCCTGTCATTTGATGGTCACACACAGTGCACGCTCGTTATATCCTGGTCATGTGATGTCACACAGGAGCACAGCTCGTTAATAGTCCTGGTCCATTTGATGTCACACGGGGCATGGCTTGTTATTCCCTGATCATGTTATGTTCACACAGGTGAAACGTCTCGTTCTATCCCTGTTCTGTGATGTCACAACCCAGGTGTCATATGGCTCGTTATAAGTCCCGTGTCATGTGATGTCACATTACAGGCGCACAGGCTCGTTATAATTCCCTGGTCAATGTGATGTCGCACGAGGTGCACCCGCTCGTTATAAGATCCCTGGAATGTGATGTCACACGGTGCAACGGCTCTCTTTTCTTAAAATAAATCCCTGGTCATGTGATGTACACCAGGTGCATGGGTTGTGTCTTGTTATCTACCTGATCATGGGTTGCTGTAACACAGGTGCACGGCTCGGTATATCCCTGGTCCATGGGATGTCACACAAGGTGCACAGCTCATTATATCCCTGGTCATGGTGATGTCACACAGGTCATGGCTCGTTATAATCCCTGGCCATGTGAATGTCACACAGGCCACGCTCGTGATATCCCTGTCATGTGATGTCTCAACAGGTTGCCCACTCGTTATAAAAATCCCTGAAATGTGATTGGTCACATAGGTGCACAGATCAATTTATATCCCTGGTCATTTGATGTCACACATGCATCACGTCTCGTTATAATCCCTGGTCATGTGATGTCCCACAGCGCAACGGCTCGTTCTAATCCCCTGGTACTGGATTTCGCACCGGTGGCACAGCTCGTTATAATATACCTGGAAATGTATGTCCCACAGGTGCCACGATCATTATATCCCGTGTCATTTGGGATGTCACACAGCAGGCACGGTCGTTATATCCCTGGTCATGTGATTCACAATACAGGCGCAGCGGCTCGTTATACCCTGTCAAATGTGATTTCACACAGGGCGCCGGCTCCGTTATATCCCTGGTCATGTGATGTCACCAGAAGCCCAGCTTCATTATATCCCTGGAAATGTTGATGTCACACAGGTGCACGGCTTGTTTAATCCCCGTTCAATGTGATGTCACACAGGTGCAACGGCTCGTTCTATCCCCGGACATGTGATGTCACACATGTGCAACAGCTTGTATATATGACTCCCTGTCATGTGCTGTCACACCGTTGGCACAGCTCGTTAGAATCCGCCGATCGTGTGTTCACACAGGTTGCACAGCTTGTTATAATATCCCAATCCCCGGTCATGTGATGTCACACAAGGTGCACAGATCGTTCATTCCCCCCGGTCATGTTATGTCACACGGTGCACTGGCTTGTTATATAATCCCTGTTCATTTGTGTCACACAGGTGCAACGGCTCTTTATGTCCCTGTTCATGTGATGTCACACAGGACCCGCTCATTATATGTCCTGTAAATGTGGATGTCCCACAGGTGCACTGCTCGTTATATCCGCTGGTCATGTGATGTCACACAGGGGCATGGCTTTGTTATATCCTGATCATTTGTGTCACACAGTGCACAGCTCTTATAATCCCTGGTCATGTGATGTCACACGGTGCATGGCTCGTTATAATAGCCCTGGTCATGGGGATGTCACAAACAGGCACGGGCTCGGTATATTCCCTGGTCATGTAATGTCCACAGTGCACGGCTCGTTATAATCCTGGTCCATGTGATTTCGCACAGGTTCACGGCTCATTATATCCCTGGAAATGTGATGTCACACAGTTGCACAGCTCGTTATATCCCTGGTCATGTGATGTCACACAGTGCCTGCTCTTATATCCCGTCATGTGGATGTACACAGGGGCATGCTTGTTATACGCTGCGCTCCACAGTCTTTGGCTCTTGTCTTGTGTAGTAATGAGTTTCTGACACTGTAGCAGATTCCTAGAGCGCTGGACGTGTGAGTATAGTACCTGGAACGCGCCATCGCTGGTGATATGAAATATTTGGGTTTGGCAGGAGCAGGAATAAGAATTTGCCTGGAATCTGGTGTAATGATCGGCGGCGCACAGGAAGAAGTAGCTGGAGCGGCGGGGCGCAGGCTTCTCCAGGAGAACGCTATGAGCCAACACTAATCTGCTCTCTGTGTTATCATTCATAGACCTGGCAGCGGCAGAGCCGGAGTCCTAAAAATATGTTCTCCCGTGTTACTGAAACAACAGAAGTCTTCTGCGCTCGGCCAAGATTGGAAACACATGCAGCTCCGGCCGTGAGTCACTGCACAGACATCTCGCAGCTTTATATATGTAATGGGGGGGGGGGCAGTGACTTTATCATATACTTTGGATTTTGGATTTTAACCATTAGCAATATCTCTGTTTGCTGTCAGCAAAGGACGATATCCCTGTATGTGAAATATAGATTTATATTCCAGGATTTCAGTATTGTACTTGGGCCTGTCCTCACACTGCTGTGTTCTCTGCAGCCAGTGTTATGTATTGTCCCTGGAGAGATGTGTAATCAGACCTCACACTGCTGTGCTCTGTGCTCTCTGCAGCCAGTGTTATGTATTGTCCCTGGAGAGATGTGTAATCAGACCTCACACTGCTGTGCTCTGTGCTCTCTGCAGCCAGAGCTGATACACATCTTCCAGGGACAATACATAACACTGGCTGCAAGGGAGCACAGAGCACAGCAGTGTGAGGTCTGATTACACATCTCCAGGGACAATACATAACACTGGCTGCAGAGAGCACAGAGCACAGCAGTGTAGGTCATGATTACACATCTCTCCAGGGACAATACATAACACTGGCTGCAGAGAGCAACAGAGCACAGCAGTGTGAGGTCTGATTACACATCTCTCCAGGGACAATACATAACACTGGCTGCAGAGAGCACAGAGCACAGCAGTGTGAGGAAACACCCTAGCCCATTGGAAAAGATACAAGTCTGAATATAATCTATATATCTCATCATGTATACATTCTCCAGGGAACAATACATAACACTGGCTGCAGAGAGCACAAGTGCACTTGGTGAGGTTACAATCCTGAAATGAATCCATATATCACAGTCCTGCTGCTACTAACAACATAAACACAGGTCTGATTACACATCTCTGCATGGCCAACACTAAAGATAGTTGATATTTACCCCTAGGAGTCAGAGCTTGGGTGTTTGTGATGTAAATGTCCCAGTAGTCAGGCCCAGGTATGACACGCGGACGGCAGTGATTGCCTCCAATTATGATGGATTGATAACACGTTGCATTTGTATGATACAAGTAACGCGGCCGAGTGATGGAGAAGCAGCTGGAGATACATGGAGTAAATAATGAAAAACATCCAGCGTTATTGGAGATGACAGGACGTCTGCGGGGAAATAAGCCATTGCACAAGCGTTCCCAGTCATTTGGACTCTATGGCAATGGCGGATGTTATGGGGATGACACTCACCCCAGCATGGAAAGCAGGCGCCTCAGTAATGAAGCCATCTGATCCATCGCAGCAGGGTGCACGCTTATTAAGTAGCCAAAGGAAATGTCAGGGCGGCCGGAAGAAGTCGCCAATTGATATGCAAATGATGAAACTTCATCACTGAAGAATGAAAGGGCACATTAAAGGGGCGGAAGTTTATTCAGACCAGGAATATTAAAAAAATTGGCAATTACCATAGGGGACCCCACTCCTGGTCTTCCTGATACAAGTTTCGCACTCTGGTTTGCTCACAAGTGAGAAGTATTTGTTTTTCTCTATGTTCACGCAAAATTAAGAAACCAGGAAAACCACTGGGTGGTGCAGGATTTGGGTTGAGGAATAAATAGCTGGACATGAGGGTTGAACCATTGAGACTCCCACTGATCACCAGACGGGGGACCTCACCCACTCACATCAAACAGAAGATCAAATTATTCCTTCCTACAACCTTTCACTCCCGTTCCCATGACTTCTCCCGGCTGCACCAATTCTCTGGAATGCGATACCCTGACTTGTTTATCATTTTGAACATGCATTAGGTGTGTGTGCCTCTTTGTATCCTTGGTGTCGGCTTCTCTCGCTACATCTGTAATACGGACTTGTCATACTTGTTAGAGTGAAGCAGCATTATACAGCGGCCATCCTGGGACACATCTCACGGGTATTGGTCTCCTGTCTGTTTTCTCACCCAGGGATGAATTGAGCTTTCTGCGGTCTGAGGAAGCTATAAAACGGCGCCCCCTCATCCCCATTCAGTAGTAACACTCCAAGTTGTTTGTATGTGGATTCTCTGTGTATTGTGTTACACCCATGCTGAATCTGTATGAAGAGACACTATTTTAAGTGTCATGTTTTGCTTTGTAGTAGGTGACTGCTCTCCGGATCCTGCCCCCCTCTTGCTGCATATGGTGCTGACTGAGGCAAGAGGCTCGGCTCGCCTACTTACCTAATAGAGGGGAGGATGCACAACACATGGCTCTACACTGGAAGTCTATGGAGTGCTGATAAAATGCAGGCAAGCAGCCCACACATTCTCCATCTGGCCACCAGCAGGATGGGAGACCTCCGTTGTCCGGAAAGTCTGAATATCTTAGAGAATACCCCATTAAATATTAAATACTGCTGCAGGGTTTTACCCAAGGATTATGTAAAGGGCTGTGTTCCCACGTGAGCCCCTCATGTGTTCTCTTGACGTTGGGGCATAGAGAGGGCTCATGATGTACCTCTGGCACCCGCCAAGGTTCGCTACCACTGCTCTTTACTATATGTGCTCACGAACCGGACTCAACAAACACTATTATATCACAGTGGTCAGGTGGTACTGAACAGAGGACTACTCCAGAGGTAGTGACTGGTGGTTCCCCTGCAACAAATTACGAGATTCCTGTAAAAAAAATTAATGGATTGAATACAATCATGGGCAGCATCTCATTTCTGGGTCTCAAATACAAGTAGAGTCCTAGGTGAACCTAACTCTACTCCAGTAATAGCTTCAAACGTTTGCACCCAGAGGATGCCAGGATAGAGCTCCAGATCTGCTTATGCCGCTGCCACATTTGCTTGAGGTGCAATCCACCCTGAAATATCAGAGGACAAGATAATAATAATTTGTTTACGCAGCGCTGCACAGAGTTGCGCAAATCGGGTCCCTGTCCCAATGAGGCTCACAATCTGACGACCTACTAGTATGTTTTTGAGTGTGGGAGGGAACGGAGGAAACCACGCAAACACGGACAGAACATACAGAGAGAAGATAGATGAGACCCTTGGAAGTAGCCCAAGTCCAATCTGTTCATTGACTGGGTGGGTAAAACCTGCATTACACGCCACTGGGGCACATTTACTACCCGGTCCAGTCGCGATCCTGCAGCGCGTTGTTCGACGAGGATCGGGTTTCTGCCGCGATTCACTAAGGTCGTGCGCCGAGTTCCTGCAGGTGTCGCTGCTGCACCGAGGTCCGCCGGAGTTCACCTTTCTCTTCCGGGCATGTGAGTGCTTGATCTACGACACATTTTGTTTTTTAAATTCCGCGTTTTTTCCGAATCGTCGATTTGTCCGACGGCCAGCCCACCGATTTCTGCCACGTGAAACCAGGCGCGATTGCGCTGAAATCCGAACATGTGCGCCAAATCGTGCGGAATTCGTCGCAAAACTGAAAAATTCGGGAAACCCGACAGAAATGCGGCCGCGGAGCCCTTAGTAAATGAGCCCCACTGACTGACACAACCTGGATACTTGTATCAGAAAAAACTGCAACTTTGTTTTACCTTTGACAGAAAAAAATTATGTTGGTTCCATCCTGAGTGAATGGTATAATAGAGGTGACTTCATGAAGATCACAGAGAAGTGAAAGCTCAGCAGGGCCGCCGCTCCTCCAGCCATACAAAGACGCTGTAAACGCTCCCCATGCACAAAGCGTTTGCCAAACGGCTTAATTAAAATGTGAACGCAGACGCCATCTATCCGGCCTCATAATACGGAGGGGAGCGCTGGCTGTCAGCTCATGTGAGCGGTCATATGGAGTGGCAGAATTCTGGTGAGGTCAGGAACGCTTCCCGTTGCGCGGTTTAATTTAGGACAAGACATTAAACATAAACACGGAGAAGTTATTGTACGGGCGAGCTGATTCCTGGCCTAACCCAATTATTTTCGATTGGTCAACATCCCGAGAACAGACATCGACATAAGGGCTCTCATATGGGAAGAGAACCCACTTCCACCAACATATCTGTCCAGGGCCCAATTTCTGTGGCCATGCACTGGTCAGGACCAAACCAGGGGTAGACAAACATCAGACGAGACTCAGTGATTTCGTGGAGGAAATAGTCAAGAAAAACAAGACAAAGACCAGATAAAGCAAAGATTGCCATACGTTAGTGCACCTACCACCGGATCACCTTAATAGGTAGACCCGTAGAGGAAGGTTTCTTTAAGGTCAAGGCAGTCCAATATCTTCTTAAATATAATTTGGGGATGACCGTTTCCAATCTGTAAACAGATAAATGCTGGAGGCCAAAGAAGACGGCACAAGTTATATGACGAGAATTGTTTTGGAGATTAGAGCCCCCAGGCAATGACCTTGCTGGGTCCCTCCATCTAATTGCCTCAATCACAATGACCAGGTGATATCTAGTTACTTCCCCCGTGTATCAATCAGCAGCGCACAGCGAGGTGACGCCGGACACGAGGGCCCAGCACCTCCAGGCGCCTCTGGCACTAATACAACTTAATGCCATTTCCCAAAACTTTCACTGACCAACCCCTCCTGCCCCATAGGTCATATCATGCACTGACTATGTATAATCCTAATAAATTACCACACACTGGTGGGAAAGGGGTCAACACAATAACTACAAACCATATTGGCACCTGCTACCAGATTCTCAAGTCAACAATTGTTTTGGATGGGTTGGGGAAATCTGCCCCTGAGGGCACCTAGAGTCGCGGGTGATGACACGTGGCGTAAACGTTTTGGCTTTTCAGCAGTCGGTAAAAAAGCATGATTTTGACAAGTTTGAATCGATAATTGGTCAACCAAACAGTTCATCTCTCCGTGTTGTCACGGTAGGGTTCGTGGTCAGTGGCCCCTGACCGACGCAGGAGATGGACATCTGACACCGGGAGAGGAATCTAATGGCCCCTCAGTCGTTCTACAGTGCGACTAGCCACAGTGGCAGTGAGGTGCGGTAAGGAACAGGCACAAGCATGGAGGCGGAGGAGATGCAGAGGTAGGTCGAGGTCACAACAGGGGAAGAGGCAAGTAGGCAGGAGAACAGGTACAGGAACAACAAGGAAGCTTCTCTTAGGACAATAGAGCTCAAAGAGCAGCCTTTCCGGTAGTGCCAGCGCCAATCAGGGTTGCGGTGGCCCTTTAAATCCTTAGAGTGCCGTGGGGACACATGGCTAGGCTGGACGGGAACAGGAGCGTGGAGAGGCGAGTTAGCTGCTGAGGGCCGGGGGGCAGCGCCACCGAGAGGGGCACGGTGTGCCCGTGATCCAAGACAGGGAGCGCGGGGGCACCCGTGACAGTCACCAAAGCCATAACTAACAGAGGGGACAATGTTTCCTAGTAGCGCCCAGGTTAGGTCACTGCAATTAGGCTTCATCAAAGTAAATAGATGCTGGGCTGCGCAACCAAGCTCAGCCACTAAAACATTAGTGGAGCTGTTCTCTGGGTTTGACTCTGGCACCAGAGGCAGCGGCGAATAGCTGATTGATAAGGGCCCAAGGGTCTAAAACGTCACTGATAGAATATGGTGATTTATCCTCGGAATCTGTATCATAACCTTAAGAAAACTCCTTTAAGTTCTGTGGAGTGTGTGACCCGGACAATCTGACGGGAAGGAAGCAATGACATAACCCTAGCATATAATCCGGGTTATCTAGTGGTTCATTGGCCGAAACTGGGGCTCAGGTGATGATCAGAGAATTTTGGGTCTTTTCCCAAAATCTTATGTCAAGAAGAGGAAGGGGCGAAGGACCTGAAGTTCAAACACACATGATCTCTTACCTAATTGGCTCGAAAACCCTAAGTGGTAAGGGACCATGGTTGACTATGTGCTCAGAACAGAAGTAAGAGGAACAGAGAGACAGATAAACATATACAGGCACAAGAGATAGAGTTCAGGGTTCTGAATCGTGCAGGATCCAGGGTCGAGTGTTCCTGATCAGAATGCGGCTTCAGGGTTCCAGACTAGATAACAGGTTTAGGTAAATTCACACTGCCGTGAGCCCGCGTAGACGCGTGGGACACCGGCAGCGCGGGGAGAGAGGAGGAGGTGAGCGCAGCTCACCCCCGCCCCTCTCCATAGCGATCATATGGCCGCGGCGCCGTAATACGGGAAAAGATATGAACATGTCCTCTCTTTTCCCGGGCTACGTGTGCTGCCCCGTACCGCTCCCGTAGGGCGCCGCAAGCCACATAGAAGTGTATGGGGGACGTATATCGGGCGCTTATACGTCGGCGTATATACGTCCCCATACGAGTGTTGAATGTAGCCTTAGGTACAGGTTTGGGTTCTGATTCAGGTTGGACATTCAAGGTTCTGGATGAGGCAGAATCCATGCTCAGGTACAGTTTAGGGTTCAGGATAAGTTGGGATTGGGTACGGTTCAGTACAGGATCAAAGCTCCGGTAGGTTCATTCAGGGTTCCGGATCAGATTGGGGTTCAAGGTTCTGGATCAGGCAGGAACAAGGCTCAAAGAAAGGTTTTCAGGATGCAGGTCGTCAAAACAAAAACAGACAGTAGACTGCAAATCACAGGAGAAAGTATAACCAGCTGTGAGTGAACTAAGGTTTGGATGTTAAGGAGTTCTTGGACGTTCATTTGGCCATTTCAGCCAACCCAATGCAGCTGGCAATCACAGATCAAGCAGAGAAGCCCTGGCTGTGGATCCCAGCTCAGAACACAGCAGCCAGATGGTTCTGACAGTTTAATGAATAATAACAATAATAATAATTAATAACTCTTTAGTTATATAGCGCACACAGATTACACAGGCCGCACAAAGCATGTCAAATTGGTCCCGTCCCCATGGGGCTCACAATCTAATAAACTAACAGTGTTTTTGGAGTGTGGGAGGAACCGAGGACTCGGGAGGAAACCCACGCAAACACGGAGAGAACATACAAACTCTTTGCAGATGTTGATCTGGGTGGATTTGACCAAGACCCCAACACTGCAAGGCAAAGTTGCTATCACTCATCCACCGTGCCGCCCTAATGAAAAGCTCATTGGCACCAGCTATGATAGTGGCCACACCCCTTCCTCTTCGCGTCGGTGGAGTACATAAGGAGGCTCTTGATATATCTGGGGGGCGGGTGATGCGGCAGCAAAACTACGCCGGGCACGGACAAGGGGCTATCGAACATGGCGTGCAGGTGACGGATCGCACAAGAATGGCGCAAGAAATTTGCAATTATTCCACTGCTTTACACACAGAAAACTGGCATAGAAGCAGTGATAATCCCACCCATGTGCATAAGTGTACAATCAGAGGTACATATGAGCCGTGAATATATTATGGTTCAGCACATAGCCCTAAAAGGGTGTTTCCCGTGCCCCAACTAGTACTGATTTTTCATGGCTATTATATAGGATGATGCAGCCAAACCCACGAGATTTCATAAGAAATTAGTCGACCACAGACGATGTATTAGGCCCATGGCTCATGTCGGGATATATTTTGACATATTTGTCCTTGAAGTAGATAGGACGCCCCCAGTGGACCACTACCCAGGTATAGAGCCGCCGTTAGATATTTTGCACATTTTTGTATTCCTGCTCCGTTCTGCCCACAGATGGTTCTGCTCTCCCGGTCTGTCCCCCCCATCGTCTCGGTTATTGAGCGCGTCGCTGGGTTTTGACATGTTGCTCATCATTAGCGCACGTCACCCGGATCCAGCGTGGTGCGCTCTACACTCACCTCCACTACGAGGAAAGGATTCCTCTACTTCTCTTCATTACTCAAAGCATCGGCATGAAAATCTGTCACGGAAGATTACTGGAAATATCTCCGCAGGAAAGATTAGAAACTACGAGGCTTCACGTCTCAGCGAAGAGGAGAAATACAATGGGCGGAACGTCAGCTTATTGTTCGCGAATTCCTGGAAAAAAAAATCTTAATAAAAGCTTAGCGCTCTCCGACAAAGACGATAATGAAAGATAGGATCTTCTCTTCGGCTTTGAGGAATTTCTCGTAAAACCGTCAAGAGAGAAGAGATGAATATTGTTCAATGAATCCGAAATATCTCTTACATGAAATATCTGGAAATACAGGATATACCCCCGCCATCCTCCGCCACCTTCCTCGCACTCCTATACAGTCCTTCTCTATTCTGGTGTCAGTTGCTCAGCAACCACTATGTTTAGTTGTCGTCTGTGAGTGGAGCAATAAAGCTTTGTTACAAATTTTCACCATAAGCCCCTCCCCACATGGTCACAGCAATCAGAAAGTGATTCAGATACAATCATCCTTAATAATAATTCTAAGGGTGATGCCACACATGGCGTTTGAACCCGTTTTTGGGCCGTTTTTAAGCAGTCCTTCCAAAAACGCATGCAGTTTTTTTTAAAACGCATCAGTTTTTTTGACAGGTTTTACCAATTATATTAATTAAACTGGTCAAAAAATGATGCGTTTTCAAAAAAACCGCATGCGTTTTGGACGGACTGCTTAAAAACGGCCCAAAAACGCCATGTGTGGCACCACCCTAATGAGCCAAAAGGGCTTGGGGGGGGGGCAATACCAGAGGTGTAACTTCACAGGCTGTTACACTGAGCAGGAGCATGTCCTCCCTCCCACAGTGTGAGATTACATCAGGCAGAGGGAGGGGGAAGAGCTGACGTAAGCAGGGGTTAGGCTCAGGGTAATTAGCATAATTTTAAAAGTAGATTTATAAGGAAGGGGGGGCCTGCTATTTTTTGGCACACCTTTTTATAGCCAAAGCCAGGAGTGAATTTGGCACTTTACCCTTTGCATTCTTGTTGACCACTCCGCGCGTAGTGTAAGTAGCTAGTGAATGGAGACAAAGTGTAAGTAGTGGGGATGGATAGGATTGAAAACCTTATCCATACACTTTCTGTATCAACATGTGCAATACAGCGAAGTGTTCATCACGTGGAAAATATTTTAGGGAAATCAGCTGCGGATTTGACGTGACAGAGCGAGCCCCGTCCTGTGTGTCCTCAGCCTTCTACACAATCTCTAATAGTCTCACAATGCTCGAAGCTAAATTCAATTAATCTCCGTAGAATGACAGGTACATATCCTTGTAGAAATCATGGGAATTAGACCTTGGCTAACATTCCCAAGGATCTACATGTGTAACCCGGGTAGACAAACGTGAGAGTCACGGAGGGTCAGGGTTGATTGATAGTGGCCGATAACACGTGAAGGTCGCCCATGCTATAAGATGTATAGATACTGTAGATCTTTTGTCCGTTTTGAGTGTTAGGCTTTGTATCACCACTGATGCATTTCTTGTATCAGGCAAAATAATGAGATGTTCACTAGCATAGGCGACTAGTCCGAGGTCACAGAGGAGAGTCGCTATTAAAGGGTTGTATCAGTATGCCTTATTCCACAGAGTATACAGGTGGGTCAGGATGATGCGGACCTCCCATCAGAGAAGGATGGGCATTACAGTCCTCCTCGACATGGATGGCAGCGTCCTGATGCACCAATACTAGTCCTGCTATGAGGCGGAAGGATCCTTCTCTACTCTGCACCATACAAGGAAATGGTGCGGCGTAACCTATAGGACATTCACTCAGGGACATTAGTTCACACGCGAAATATCGGAGACATGACCATGACACAGGGGATTCGCGGGGAAAACTCCTCGACCTTGCAACAGTTATAAGTTGACAAAAAGTTGCAATGTTTCCCACTCTGCAGGGGGATAAGGTGAAATATACAATGGTAACTGCACAATCCCCACACTGAACAAGTTTACATTGGACCCAAGGATTTGTCCAAATTGTAATTTATGTATCACAGAGGGTTTAATGACAAGCATGCAGACTGCACAATCAGTTCCATACATAAGAATGGAGAGATTTCAGATGAAAGGGAAGTAATAGCCACTTTGTAAGTTCACGATGGGTTTTCACACTCTATGTCTAATCAGTGGCACTTCTCTACCATGCATGGAAAGGGTTCTGCTACTCCGGCCTTTAACCAGCAGTGTCAAAAAGAAATAGCCATTTGTTGCTGAAGATAATTTGCTATTTAATTCCAAAGATTCTTTTCTCCGGTCCGTGTACAGACATATGTGTCTCCATGGTAACAGACAACAAACAAACCTCGTGTAGTCTGACCTGCTCTGTATGTCTTGCCTACCAATAATATACATTCTATAAAATTGGTTCCAAAACCTGCTGCTCTGCATTCAGCGTTAAAAAACTCATCCGTTTGACAAGTTTACCAATTATCTTTATTAAAAAATGGTCAAATACGGTGGCGTTTTTAAACGGAACTGCTTAAAACGGACCAAAAACGGAAACAAAAAAGCTATGTGTGGCGTCCCTTAATTGCACGAGGTTCATGATAAGGCTGGGTGCACCTGTAACTCAGTAGCCTGATAATAGGACCAAAGAAATCCGGGGCACTGATGATAAGTGATGGTTGTCAGTGGCAAGAAGCTATATAATATTTCCTCCCTTCATGCAGCTCCTCCGCAGATGAGGAGATTATTCCGTTTGCGGAAGGAAGACATTTCCCAGAGTGCTTCCACGCAGCGACGGAGAGGTCAGAACATCTTATCCAAACAAGTCTAAGAAAAGCGTAGCCTCAAAAGATTCCACTGTCTGCTACACAAAAAAATGAAAATTTACATGTAATAAATATTCATACGACTATAATGGAGGACCCTGAAAGAGAACACGAGAACTATGACATGATCACTAACATCAATGAGGCGCCAATTATCCAGGTACGTAGACGACATTATCCAATCGCAGTCGACAGCTCGGACCACGGGGCTTTATTTACCCTCCGTGCCTGGACGCAGGAGGGTTCATGCAAATACTTCAGACACAGATGTGAAATACCATTTCGATTGATGTTGGCCGGTGCAGTCACTAAAACTTGCAGCATTTATTCGTCGTTATCAGGGTTGATCAAGTCTTGCATTGGCGTACACTGCTGTGCTCTGTGCTCTCTGCAGCCAGTGTTATGTATTGTCCCTGGAGAGAGGTGTAATCAGACCTCACACTGCTGTGCTCTGTGCTCTCTGCAGCCAGTGTTATGTACTGTCCCTGGAGAGGTGTGTAATCAGACCTCACACTGCTGTGCTCTGCTTTGAACTCCACTTGATGCAGTTTATATTATACTTTCGGATATGTACTGTTCATAGTATTGTTATTTTCTACAATTCTGGAATATAAATCCATATATCACAGTCCTGCTGCTACTAACAACAAACACAGAAGGTCTGAATACATATCTATCCAGGAACAAGATCTATCACTGGCTGCATAGAGAGAGAGAGAGAGAGAGCATAGAGGACAGCAGTGCACTCCAGAGAGGTCGCAAACCTGGAATATAAAACCATAGATCACAGTCCTGCTGCTACTAACAACATACATAAATGTATTATTACATCTCTTTACAGGGACTATACATAGCACTGGCTGCACAGAGCACAGCAGTGTGAGGACACACCCCAAGTACACTTGGAGAAGCTACAATCCTGGCATATACATCCATATATCACAGTTCTGCTGCTATTAACAACATACACAAAGGTCTGATTACACATCTCTGCAGGGACAATACATAACTCTGGCTGCAGTTTGGATGGGACCTCCTGCTGACAGGTTCCCTTTTGAGGGAATGCTATGAGAAATTATATTTTATCAGGAACAGCGCCCCCCTTTGTGCTTATCCTACTTTGGGTATTGCGTCTTAAGCTCCAACATCAGAAAATTTCCACGCAAATTAAAAGGCCACATGTGATTGCATATAATAATTACCGTGTATTAATCTAATTAGTGATTTTCCTCCTGATTAATGATTGTAAATTAGAATTGATGAGCTCAGTAAATCGGATTACAAGTTGTTACTTATGTTTCTATCCTGCGCTCCGTGTCTCCAGCAGAGGAAGCCGCTCCTAGCTGTGATATAGGACAGATTATAGGAAGGGGAATCATCCAATCATCTACAATGTCACCAGGTCTCCCTCTACTTCCCAGAGCTCCGTCCACAGAATGTCTGATCCAGCCCTGAGGTCCATGGTGCTGATACTTGTAGTTCCCCGGATCAGAACATACAACATGTTTAGTACTGTTTCACTTCACTCCGATGTAAGACCCCCACTAGGAGTACAATGTTTCCTCTTCTCAGACCCCTCGCCACCCTTCCATCCAGATTGTATCCTTCATTTATGTCAGACTCCGCTCCCCTGAATCCCTTTTACCATTATTGATCTTCTCCTTTAAGTTGCGGCCGATGGAGGTTCTGAATTATTTCTAGAAGCCGCAGTAAAGCCTGAGCATCACACACTTCATCGGAATCAATGCAGACCCCCTGATGGAAACATAAGGCTGCGTTTATTGAAGCTGAAAACACTTGCCGGCTGTCGACTCCACACATCATAGTAACGTATAATGCTGCGAGTCCTTGCATCGCTGCAGGACTACATTGTTGCAGTGCAATGATATTTTCAGTACAGTGGGCTCGTCCTATTGCAATACAGGGACCCATACAAAACTATGATGTTTGGAATCCCTTCTCCAGGACATTTAGACCAAAAAACTTCAGAAATGATTGTGATTCAGGTTGTTTTGGCATCTGAACCTGCACTCTGTCTGAGTTAAAGTGTTTTTCTAACCTTCTTATGTTGTTTGGGCTCTGATAGATGGGGCTCCGGGTCTAAGGGTAACCGCAGGTCAACTCCAAGTGGACAGGAACTGGACTGTAGTAGCACAGCTCGGCCACTACATAGAGAATGGAGCTGTTCCACCATAGACGACCATAATCAAGTTCTCTTTCAGGGTCTTAAGTGTTGATCATCAGTGTTCTGATATTGGGTCACCATAGAAATGGGGTCGAAATTTCCTTTATAGGGTAAAAAACTTGGCAACCTTCTTGCAAAAACAGCGCCACACCTGACCATGGTTTGTGCTGGTACTGCAGCTCAACTGTACAGAGATAAATGGAGTAGAGCTGCAATACCAGATGCGACCTATGGTCAGGAACTGTTTTTGGAAGATAGCAGCCATGTTTTTTTGGGCTCCAAACAAACCCTTTAATTCTTTCAGATCTGGTATAAGAATTTGAATGGTCAGTAGTGATGAACGTACATATCAGGAGACCTGGACCGGAACGTAACCACCCACTGACAGTGCTTGCACCGATTGGAGGTGTTAACCCTTTAAATGGGTCCGGTAACACCCATAAATGATGTTGGCACACGTCACCATTTTGGCAGCAATTTTGTTGTTCCCTGTGATACCCTGTGTTACAGGGAGTGATGATCCTCTGGAAAATAGTGGGTTAGGATATGTAAAGGCATGTAATGAGAGTGGATGCATCGAACACAGATTCTGACTGAAGGCTGGGTTTGTGTTCTGCGGAACCCAAACCCACAATGCTCAGGTCTGCTCATCACTAATTAGCAAATTAATCAGAACATCCAAGAAACTGTGTTACATATCAGAATATTCGTTGTCTATTATCATCCTCCCTCCCAATCTGAATCTTATTCTGAAATCTCCGCTGAATTCTATCTTGCTGACAGTGGACAGACGCTCACTGAGGTGTCAGGTTACAATGAAGTCTATGGAGAGGGGAGAGGAGCAGTGAGTCCCAGCAGCTAGGTGTCCACCCAGCGGCTGTGAGAGCAGGGTAATTGTACAGACAGAGACCGTAGGGATAAAAGCTGCTGAAAAACGAAGATCACAAGTCACATAATGACCAGAAACTTCATATATACACACAGACTGGACGACTGACTGCTGCTGCGTGATAAAAGGGGGGGTGCGCTTTAATCATTGCGGGCGTCCTCGGCTGTAAAGTAATTAATGTCCCTGCTGTGACAGACCGCATGTAATCCCTGTATATCGTCAGGATCCTTATTGTTATTTTGTTAATCCTGGGTAACGAGATGCAAGAACGCGTCAAACTCTGTGAGAGGGAAATCATGAAATACATTTGTAAAGTTCATGGTTACTTTTATTTTTTCCATTTAATTCAAAGTTATAATTGTTGCAGTTTCTGCAGCCCCAGCGTTCTATCCATGGAAAGCATATGTTGCAAAATTGTTTCATGTATCATTTTTTAAAATAAAATTGTTGTTTCATCCAAAAATATATGTGTATTTTTAACCCAAAATTTGATACTGAGTAGTCAGTTCTTCTTATAATAGTTATTTGATAAGGAAGAGAAAGGGGTACAGAACTCTTATTCCCTGAACTCTAATTCCCTGCCTGACAGCCTTCGCAAACCATAGTGGTAAAGGTCTACTGGTCGACACTCTGAATATGTGCTCAGAACAGAAGTAAGATGAACAGAGATAAAGATAGACATATAAATGTACAAGGAATGGAGGAACAGGAACAGGGTAGATTCAAGTACAGGTTGATGTTTAAGGCTTCTGGACCAGGCTCAGGTACAGGTTCAGGGTTCTGGATAAGGCAGGATGCAGGGTCAGGTACAGGTTCAGGGTTCTGGATGAGGCAGTTACAGGTTCAGGGCCTTATCAGAACCCTAGCAACTGTACTGCATCCTGACCTGCTCCAGAACCTGAACTGATATGAGCCTGACATCCTAGCCTTAGCCATGAGCCCCTGAACCTGATACCTAGATCCTGCCTTATCCAGAACCCTGAACCTGTTACCTGAGCCTGAATCCTGCCTTATCCAGAACCCTGAACCTGTACCTGATCCTGCCTTATCCAGAACCCTGAACCTGTTACCTGAGCCTGAATCCTGCCTTATTCCAGAAACCATGAATCAGGTACAGGTTCAGGGTTCTGGATAAGGCAGGATTCAGGCTCAGAGACAGGTTCAGGGTTCTGGATAAGGCAGGATCAGGTACAGGCTCAGAGACAGGTTCAGGGTTCTGGATAAGGCAGGATCAGGTACAGGTCCAGGGTTCTGGATAAGGCAGGATTCAGGCTCAGGTAACAGGTTCAGGGTTCTGGATAAGGCAGGATCAGGTACAGGTTCAGGGTTCTGGATAAGGCAGGATGCAGGCTCAGATACAGGTTCAAGGTTCTGGATAAGGCAGGATCAGGTACAGGTTCAGGGTTCTGGATAAGGCAGGATCCGGAACCTGTACCGATCCTGCCTTATCCAGAGAACCCTGAACGGGACTGATCATGCCCTTATCCAGAACCCTGAACCTGAGCTGCATCCTGACTTATATCCAGAACCTGAAACCTGTACCTGACCTGCCTTTATACAGAACCCTGCACCTTGTCCTGATCCTGCCTTATCCAAACCCTGAACTGTATCTGAGCATGAATCCTGCATTATCCAGAACCCTGAAACCTGTACATGATCTGCCTTATCCAGAACCTGCTGAACCTGTTATCTGGCCTTGCATCCTGCCTTATCAGAACCCTGAACCTGTACCTGATCTGCATTATCCAGAACCCTGAACCTGTTACATGAGACTGAATCCTGCCTTTCCAGAACCCATGAACCTTGTACCTGATCCTGCCTGGTCCAGAACCCTGAACTGTTACCTGAGCCTGAATCCTGCCTTATCCAGAACCTGAAACCTGTAACTGCCTCATCCAGAACCCATGAACGGTAACGAGCCTCATCCTGCCTTATCCAGAACCCTGAACCTGTACCTGATCCGCCTTATCCAGAACCCTGAACCTTTATCTGGAGCCGGAATACTGCCTTATCCAGAACCCTGAAACCTGTACATGATCCTGCTATCCACGAACCTGAACTGTATCTGAGCCTGCATCCTGCCTATCCAGAACCTGAACCGTATGATCCTGCCTTATCCAGAACCCTGAACTGTTACCGAGCTCTGAATCCGGCCTTATCAGAAACCTGAACCTGTACCTGATCAATTGCCTTATCCAGAACCTGAACTGTTACCTGAGCCTGGAATCCTGCCTATCCAGAAACCCTGAACCTGTACATGATCATGACTTATCCAGAACCCTGAACCTGTCTCTGAGCCTGGAATCCGCCTTACCAGAACCCTGAAACCTGTACATGATCTGCCTTGTTCCAGAACCTGAAACCTGGTTTACCTGAGCCTGAATCTGCCCTTATCCGAACCCGAACCTGTACCTGATCAGGCCTTATCCAGAACCCTGAAACTGTACCGCGCCACTGAAATCCTGCCCTATCAGAACACGAAACTGTACCTGAATCTGCTTATCAGAACCCTGAACCTGTCTCTGAGCCTGAATCCGCCTTTCCAAGAAACCCGGAACCTGTACCTGATCCTTGCCTTGTACAGAACCCTGAAACCTGTATTGAGCCTGCATCCTGCCTTGATCCAGAGCCGAACCTGTACCTGATCCTGCCTTATCCAGAAACCTGACACCTGTATCTGAGCCTGCATCGGCCTTATCCAGAAACCTGAACCGGTTGAACCTGATACTGCCTTATCCCAGAACCCTGAACCTTGTTACCTGAGCTGAATCCTGCCTTAGCCAAGAACCATGGACCTGTACCGATCCTGCCTTATCCAAACCGAACCTGCTTGAGCCTGAATCCTGCCTATCCAGAACCCTGAACCTGTAACTATCCTGCTTGTCCAGAACCCTGAACTGTATCTGACCTGCATCCTGCCGATCCAGAGGCCCTAACCTGTACCTATCCTGCCTTATCCAGAACCCTAGAAAACCTGATTACATGAGCCGAATCCTGCCTTATTCCAGAACCCTGAAACATGTATACCTGATCCTGCTTTCCAGAGAAACCCTTGAACCTGTTACCTGAGCCTGAATCCCGGCCTTATCCCGAACCTGAAAAAAAAAAAACCCTGTGTGAACTGTAACTGCCTCATCCAGAACCTGAAACCTGTACCGCCCCTGCACCTTGCCGTTCCAGGACCCTGGAAACCTGTACCTGAGCCTGGTCCAGAAGCTTAAACATAACCTGTCTTGAATCTACCCTGTTTCCGGTTCTCATTCCTTGTACATTTATATGCTATCTTTATCTTGTTCATCTGACTTCTGTTCTGAGCAATATTCAGAGTGTCGCCCAGTAGACCTTTACCACTATGGTTTGCGAAGGCTGTCAGGCAGGGAATAGGTAGGAATAAGAGTTCTGTACCCCCTTCTCTTCCTTATCAATAACTATTAAAGAAGACTGACTACTCAGTATCAAATTTTGGGTAAAAATACACCATATATTTTTGGATGAAACAACAATTTTATTGTAAAAAATGATACATGAAACAATTTTGCACATATGCCTTTCCATGGATGAAACGCTGGGCTGCAGAAACTGCACATATTTAACTTTGATTAATGGAAAAAATAAAAGTAAGCATGAACTTTACAACTGTATTTCATGATTTCCCCTCTCAAAGAGTTGACTCGGTCTTGCATCTCGTTACCAAGGATTAACAAAAAACAATAAGGATCACTGACGATATACAGGGAATTAATGCGGTCTGTTCACAAGCAGGGACATTATTCATTACTTAACAGCCGAGGACGCCCGGCAATGATAAAGCGCCCCCCCCTTTTATCCGCAGTCAAGCAGTCAGTCGTCCTGGTATCTATATGTATAGAATATTTGGTCATTATGTGACTTGGGTGATCTTCGTTTTTCAGCACTTTTTATCCCTACGGTTCTCGGTCTGTAATTTACCACATTAAACCATGCTCTCACAGCCGCTGGGTGGACACCTAGCTGCTGGGACTCACTGCATCCTCTCCCCTCTCCATAGACTTCATTGTAACCTGACACCTCAGTGAGCGTTCTGCCACTGTCAGCAAGATAGAATACAGCGGAGATTTCAGAATAAGCATCAGATTGGGAGGAGATGGATAATAGACAACGAATATTCTGATATGTACAAAGTTTTCTATGTGATGTTCCGATAATTTGCTAATTAGTGATGAGCAACCTAGCAATTGTGGTTGGGTTCTGCAGAAACAAACCCAGCCTTCAGTCAATTGTGTTCTATGCATTCCATCTTCTACATGCCTTACATATCTAACCACTATTTCCAGAGGTCATCACTCTCCTGTAAACCAGGGTACACGGAACAACAAATTGCTGTGCCAAAATTGTGACGTGTTGCCAAATCACTTTATGGGGGTTGAACCGGACCCATATTAAAGGGTTACACCTCCAATCGGTGCAAGACACTGTCAGTGGGTGGTTTACGTTCGGTCCAGGTCCCTGATATGTACGTTTCTCACTACTGACCATTCAAATTCTTATACCAATCTGAAAGCATTAAGGGTTTGGTTTGGAGCCCAAAAAAACATGGCTGCTATCTTCAACAAACATTCCTGACCATAGGTCGCATTCTGATTGCAGCTCTACTCCAATTTATCTCTGTACAGTTGAGCCTGCAGTTACCAGACACAACCATGTCAGGTGTGGCGTGCGCTGTTTTTGCAAGAAGGGTTGCCAATTTTTTACCCTATAAAGGAAAGTTCACCCCTTTCTATGGTGACCCAATATCAGAACACTGATGACTCAACACTTAAGACCCCTGAAAGAGTAACTTGATTATGGTACGTCATTGGTGGAACAGCTCCATTCTCTATGTGTGGCCAGCTGTGCTTACTACAATCCCGTTCCTGTCCACTGGAGTTGACCTGCCCGTCGGTTACCTTAGACCCGGAGCCACCAATC
This sequence comes from Engystomops pustulosus, assembly GCA_019512145.1. Lineage (NCBI taxonomy): Eukaryota > Metazoa > Chordata > Amphibia > Anura > Leptodactylidae > Engystomops > Engystomops pustulosus. Next base: position 24,354 of record WNYA01000163.1, on the reverse strand, counting down.
TATCAGAGCCAAACAACATAAGAAGGTTGAAAAACACTTTCAACTCAGACGCGTGCAGGTTCAGATGCCAAAAATCAACCTGAATCCAATCATTTTCTGAAGTTTTTTGGTCGAAAGTCCTGGAAGCAGGATTCCAAACATCATAGTTTTGTATGGGTCCTGTATTGACAATGGACGAGCCCACTGTACTGAAAAATCCATTGCACCGTTGACAACAATGTAGTCCTGCGCGATGCAAGACTCGACGCATACGTTATATGATGTGTGGAGTCGACAGCGCCAGTGTTTTCAGCTTCAATAAACGAAGCCTAGTTTCCACAGGGGGTCTGCATTGATGCTCGCTGAGTGTGTGGCTCAGCTTTAGCTGTACTGCGGCTTCTAGAAATAATTCCAGAACCGTCCACCTCCGGCCGCAACTTATCAAGAGAGAAGAAGATCAATAATGGTTAAAAGGGATTCAGGGGAGCGGAGTCTGACATAAAATGAAGGATACAAATCTGATGGAGGTGGCGAGGGGTTCTAGAGAAAAGGAAACATTGTACTCCTAGTGGGAGGTCTTACATCGGAGTTGAAGTGAACAGTACTAAACATGTGTATGTTCTGATTCCGGGTACTACAAGTATCAGCACCTGGACCCTCAGGGGGGATTCAACATTCTGTTGAGGGAGCTCTGGGAAAAAAGTACGATGGAAGACCTGGTGACATGTAGATGATGAGATGATTCTCCCTTCCATAATCTGTCCTATATCACGCTAGGAGCGGCTTCCTCTGCTGGAACACGGAGCGAGGATAGGAAAACATAAGTAACAACTTGTAACCGATTACTGATGACTCATCAATTCTAATTTACAATCATTATCAGAGGAAGGAAATCACTATATCGATTATACAACGGTAATTATTATATGACAATCCAACATGTGGCCTTTTAATTTGCGTGGAAATTTCTGAATGTTGGAGCTTAAGAACGCAATACCCAAAGTAGCTGATAAGCAACAAAGGGGGGCGCTGTTCCTGTAAAAATAAATTTTCATAGCAATTCCCTCAACAAGGGAATCTGTCAGCAGGAGGTTCCCATCCAAGACTGCGAGATGTTATGATTTACCTGCAAGGTTGTGTAATGCAGACCTCTGTGTATGTTGTTATATTAGCAGCAAGCTGTGATATAAATGGATTTATGTCCAGGATTGTGCTTCTCCAAGTGTACTTGGGGTGTGTCCTCACACTGCTGTGCTCGTGCTCTTGCAGCCATGCATGTTAGTACCCCTGGTAAAGAGATGTATAATACATTTATTATGTTGTTAGCTAGTCAGCAGGACTGTGATATATGGTTTATATCCAAGGATTGTTAGATACCTATCTATGAAGTGCACTGCTCAGATTCACTCATACAGTCAGTGATCTCAGAGACCCGCACTAGCTTGATGGACAATGCCCAGTGGGACTTGAGATCTGCATCCGAATAAGCCTACTAGTATCATACAGACCTCTACGGTCTGATGTTAGCACACGAAGGACGGAATACATGATATAAAAGCAAAGAGTGTTCACCTATTCCAGAATCTGTCATCGCAAAATAACAATTCACGATCTGCGCTACACGACATACCAAAGTATAATATAAATCTCCATTGACAATACGTGCATGCTGCATGAAGCAAGCACAGCAGTGTGTAGGTTGATTACACATCTCTCCAAGACGAAAATAACACTGTGGCCTGAGAGAGCACATAGCACAGCAGTGTGAGTCTGTATTACACATCTCATCTTCCAGGGAACAATTTACAGTAACACTGCTGCAGAGAGCCCAGAGCCCCGCAGTTGTGAGTCTGAATTACACCGATTCTCCAGGGAACAATAAGAACACTGGCTGCAGGAGCCACAGTAGCCCACAGCAGTGTGAGGTCTGATACACCCTCTCAGTACAGGGAAACTACACTAAAAACTAACACTGATGAGAAGCACAGAGCCAGCAGTGTGAGGGTTCCTGATTACACCTCTCTCCAGGACAATACATAACACTGGCTGCGAGAAGCACAGAGCACAGCAGTGTGAAGCTTGATACACATATCCTCCAGGGACAGATACATAAACACTGGCTGCAGGAGAGACAGAGCCCAGCAGTGTGAGGTCCTGATTACAATCTCACAGGGACAATAACATAAACACTGGCGCAGAGAGCACAGAGCACAGCAGTTGTGAGGTCTGATTACACATCTCTCCAGGGACAATACATAACCACCTGGCTGCAAGAGCACAGAGCACAGCAGTGTGAGGTCTGATTACACATATCTCAGGGACAATACATAACACTGGCTGCAGAGAGCACAGAGCACAGCGTGTGATGTGAATACACTCCTAGCCCACTGGAAAATAAAAATGCTGAGAATAGACCGAGCTATATACATGATCTCTGATCCATTCTCCAGGGACAATACATAACACTGCGGGAGAACTAATAGACAGCATGGATTTGATTCAACATTTAGGACATACAAACCTGCTGCAACTACTGTGCAGCCGTTAATTCTGATATGAACCATTACTCCAGTCGCTGCTAATCTAACACTGGCAAGAGCATACATTCACAGTGTAGGTCTGATTACACACTCTCTCGACACCACTGCGCGAACACACACAGATGTAGTTGATATTCACCTCTCATGAGGGAAAGACATACACTGAGCTTGAGGTTACATCCATGTGATGTACAATGTCCCAGGATAGTATCAGGCCTCAGAGATGCACGAGCCGGAGTGCTAGGCTGATAATCTTCCGGATAATAAGCTGTAGACGCAGCAGATATGATGGAACACTAAGCACTTTGGAATTCAATTCTGTATAGAACAATCTATACGTCTCGTCAGGAATTTTCGGCAGTGGCAAGTTACTGGAGCTCGGAGAGTCCTAATCACATCATGGTACAAAACAACACAGGTTGATTCATTCTGCTGAACACTCAAGTTGAATTACCAATAGCTGTTTTATTAATTCCACAGGCCAGTGGGCAATGATTGCCTCATTTGAGGATTGATAACGCTGGTCTATGATAGCAGCCATGATGAGCGGTTGAGACCGGAATGAAAACACCGTATTGGAATGACCAACGCTTCGGAATAGCCACAAAGCGTTCTCCAGTCATTGGATCTCGTGGCAATGGGGTGTTATGGGGATGACACTCACCCACGCAGGAAAGCAAGGCGCCTCGTAATGAAGCCATCTGATCCATCAGCAGCGGGTGAACGCTAATTAAGAAGCACAAGGAAATGTCAGGGCGGCCTGAAGAAGTCGCCAATTTGATATCAAATGCAATTGAGAACTTCATACTGAAGACTGAAAGGCAACACCTTAAAGGGGCGGAAGGTTATTCAGACAGGAATATTAAAAAATATTGGGCAATAACCATAGGGGACCCCACTTCCCGGTTCCTGAGACAAGTTTTCGCCACTCTGGTTTGCTCACCAAGTGAGAGAGTAGTTTTGTTTTTCTCTATTTCACGCAAAGCTTAAGAAACCAGGAAAACCACTTGGGTTGGTGCAGGCATTTGGGTTTTGAGGAAAAATAGCTGGACAGCAGGGATTGTGAACCATTGAGACTCCCCACGGATCACCAAGGAACCGGGGAACCTCCCCACTTCACAATCAACAGAACGTCAAATTATTCCTTCCTTAATCCAACCTTTCACTCACCGTTCCCATGACTTACTCCTCGCGGCTGCACCACATTCTCTGAGGCGATAGCCTTACTTGTTTATCATTTTGTTAACATGCATTATAGTGTGTGGTGCCTCTTGTTATCCTTGGTGTCGGCTTCTCTCTTGCTACAATCTGTACTACGCATTGTCATCACTTAGTAAGATTAGAGTGAAGCAGCATTATACAGCGGCCCATCCGGGACAGCATGCTCACGGGTCTGTGTCTCCTGTCTTGTTTCTCTCACCCAGGGATGAATGAGCTTCGCGGTCTGAGGCGAAGCATTTAAAACGGCCCCCTAATCCCCATTCAGTATAACACTCCAAGTTTTTGTAGGTGGATTCTCTGTGTATTGTTTACAACCCATGCTGGACATTTGTATGAAGAGACACTATTTTTAAGTGTCAGTTTTGCTTTGTTAGTAGGTATGCATCTATCGGATCCTGCCCCCTCTTGCTGCCATATGGTGCTGACTGAGGCAAGACTCGGCTCGCGCCTCTTTACACTATATAGAGGGAGGAGGATCACATCAACACATGGCCTCTACACCGAAGTCTATGGGGTGCTGATAAAATGCAGTACAAGCAGCCCACACTTCTCCATTCTGGCCACCACAGGATGGGAACCTCCGTTTCCCGGAAAAGTCATGAATACTTAGAGAATACCCCATTAAATATGTAATACTGCGCAGGGTTTACCCAAGGATTTATTAAGGGGTGTGTTCCTTACGTGAGCCCCTCATGGTTCTTTTGACCGTTAGGGGCAATGGCAAGCCGAGCCTGTTAAAACCTCTGCACCCAATTCCTGGCTTGCTGACCCTGTCTCATTTGACTTATATGTGGAACTTCACCGAACCGGCAACTACAACAAAACCCGTATATTACACGTGGGTTCCGGATGGTCACTTTAAGCAGGTGACTTATCTACATTAGACGGTGGCCCGTGGTCCTCTGACAACAATGTTTCGATTGGACCTAAAACCTTAAGATTGTAGCATCTTCAGGGGGTCATTCTGGGGGTCTGGCAAACTAAGTAGAGTCCTATGGTGCTACGTCTGGGCAACTCTCGCTGGGTAGATGTTGCAAAAGCTATGTCCTCTGGCACCCAGAGGTGCCAGGATAGATCAAAACTCACAGATTGTTATGTTGCCACTAGCTGAGGTGCAATCACGGCTACCGATGACTCAGACAAGATATAATATTACTTGTTCAGGTGACGCAACAGAGATATGCCAAACGTGCTTGTGTGCCTGCAATCAAATTCACAATTCCTGAAACACATATTGAGAGTGGATGAATCCAATCAGGGGAAACTCATCTGGCTCAAAAACGACAGTATATCCCTAGGTACAAAGCTACAGAATAGCTTCAAGGTACCTTGGACAGAGGTGCCAGGAGGTCCAATCTGCCTTGCACTTGCCACATTGGATGTATGGAAAACCTCGGCATTACACACTAATTGTTTGTATTAGGCCACATTATTACCCGGTCAGCGTCAGGCGATCTTGCCAATCGGCGTCCTGCATGTAATCGAGGCCATACGAACCGATGTTTTGCTGTGTTCGGCGACAGCAATCAGAGAAGACCTTGAAGAGCCAACAATCTGTTCATGAGGCACCTGTACAAAATCACGGGCACTCTTCCCTCCGTCCATCCCGCGTGTCGCGGATGTCTTGCCGATCACTAAGGTCCGTGACCCTGCGCAGTGTCTGGACACAGTGGGGGTACCTCTTCTCGGTGTCATGTGAGTGCTTTGATCTACGACACATTTTGTTTTTAAATGTGCCGCGTTTTTTTTCCGAATCTATCCGTCGTTGTGTTACCCGACGGCACGCCCACCGATTTCTGCCAGGGGGCGTAGAACCAGTGCGCGATTGCGGCTGAAATCACGAACATGGGCCGCCAAAACAAATCGTGGGAATTCGCAACTGAAAAAATTCGGGAACTACCCGACACAGAACTGGCTGGGCCGCGGAGCCTTAGTAAGTGAGCCCCACTGACTGAACACTGACCTGGATACTTGTCTCAGTAAAAACTCCAAACTTTGTTTTAAAACCTTTGACAGAAAAAAAAACATCACTCATGTTGTTTCCATCCTGAGTGTCGTATAAATAGAGGTGTGACTTCCATGTAAGATCAAAGAGAAGTGAAAGCTCAGCAGGCCAGCCGCTCCTCCAGCCAACAAAGGACCTGTAGACACGCTCCAGTCCATCACAAAGCGTTGCCATGCGCGTTATTATTAAAATGTAACGAGACGCCATCTATCCGCACCATAATACGGAGGGGGCGCTGGCTGTCAGCTCATCCTCACCCTTTCATTCCACTTCCCTGATCCCATAAGGCAGGATCAGGTACAGGTTCAGGGTCCTGGATAAGGCAGGATTAGGTACAGGTTCAGGGTTCTGGATAAGGCAGGATCAGGTTCAGGGTTCTGGATAAGGCAGGATGCAGGCTCAGGTACAAGTTCAGGGTTCTGGATAAGGCAGGATACAGGCTCAGGTTCAGGGTTCTGCATAAGGCAGGATGCAAGCTCAGGTACAGATTAAGGGTTCTGGATAAGGCAGGATCCAGGCTCAGGTACAGGTTCTGGATTTCGGATCGGGCTCGGGTTCAATGCAGGCAGGATACAGGAATAGGTTTCAGGTCAGCAGAACACAAACAAACAGTAGTAGTACAAATCACAGGAGAAAGTATAACCAGCACAGAGTGAACTGAGGATTGCGTATTTAAGGCGTTCTTAGACGCCTCCCTCACAGCTGACTGGCTCGGCCGTCCATCACTCAACCCACGACTTAAAAGCCCCAGCTATGAAGTAAGATGATGCCACACAGCTTTCCACAAAACGCACACCCAGCTCAGCTAAGGGAATTAACTCTGCAAGGCAGCTGTCAATCCCAGCTCCAGTATAGAAGATCTGGGTGTGGTGGCGAGCTCAGGACACTGCTGCCAATTCAGTAATTCAGGGGTTATGACATCGTAATAGTTTTTCCTAAAAAAAAGGGGTGTTAAATAGATCTGGGGTGACTACTTTCTCAGTAAATATTTCACTATATCTTTTCTAAGGAAGATGCTTCCTTCCCTACTTACTTGGCACTTTTACTCTCCCTTCTATACTGACATTCACTGTGAAAGTTCTTACTCTGTCTTGCTCTGTCTACAGCTCAAAGGTGTATATATAGCATTACATGGGACTCTATGGAGTGGGGAGGGTGGGTAAGTTATAGCTGGAGATAACAGTAAGTTTCTATCTCACCCCCAGTGATTTCTGTATCATCATATTATTACAGGTCAGTACCTATAATGTCCTGTATGATCCTGCTGATGTTTCTGAATGATAAAGGAGAGACACAGGCACAGACAGAGGCTGCTGCAGATAATAGGAAGTTTCTATCTCACCCCCAGTGCTTTCTATATCATCGCATTAGTATGGGTCAAAACGCCTCATTATCTGCAGCAGCCTCTGTACTGTGACTGTGTCTCTCCTTTATCATTCGAAACATCAGCAGGATCATTACAGGACATTCTAGGTACTGGACCTGTAAACTATATGCAAGTGATACAGAATAACCTGGGGGTGGAGATCGACAAACTTATGTTATCTGCCAGCTATAACTTACCCACTCCACTCCATAGAGTCCCATGTAATGCTACTATACACCTTTGAGCTGTAGACAAGCAAGACAGAGTCAGATAAGAAGAACTTTCACAGTGAATGTCAGTATAGAAGGGAGAGTAAAAAGTGCCAAGTAAGTAGGGAAGGAAGCTCTCCTAGAAAAGATATAGTGAAATATTTACTGAGAAAGTATAGTCACCCCAGTCTATTAAACACACAGCCTTTTTTTGAAAAAACTATACGAATGTCTAACCCCTGATTATTACTGACTTGGCAGCAGGTCCTGACTCGCCACCTACACCCATCTTCTATCTGGACTGGAATTGACAGCTGCCTTGCGGAGTTATTCCCTTAGCTGAGTCTGGTGTGCTGTTTTTGTGAAAGCTGTGTGGCATCATCTTACTTCATAGATGGGGCTTTTAAGTCGTTGGTTGAGGGATGGACGGCCGAAGCCGTCGCCTGTGAGGGAGGCGTTAAGTAGAACGCCTTAATACGCAATCCTCAGTTCACTTGTGCTGGTATATACTTTCTCCTGTGATTTTTACTACCTATGTTTGTTTGTGTTCTGCACTGACCTGAAACATATTCGTAGACCTGCCTGCATTGAACCGAACCCCCCCCCGATCCGAAATCCAGACCTCGTACCTTGAGCCTGGATCACTGCCTTATCCAGAACCTTAATCGGACATGAGTGCATCCTTGCATTATGCAGAACCCGAACATGAGCCTGATCATGCCTATCCAGAACACTGAACTTGTACCTGAGCCTGCATCTGCCTATTCCAGAACCTGAACCTGATCCTTGCCTTATCCAAGAACCCTGAACCTGTACCATCCTGCCTGATCCAGGACCCTGAACCTGTACTGATCCTGCCTTATCAGGACCCGGAACCTGTACCGATCCTGCCTTATCCAGAGAACCCTGAACGGGACTGATCATGCCCTTATCCAGAACCCTGAACCTGAGCTGCATCCTGACTTATATCCAGAACCTGAAACCTGTACCTGACCTGCCTTTATACAGAACCCTGCACCTTGTCCTGATCCTGCCTTATCCAAACCCTGAACTGTATCTGAGCATGAATCCTGCATTATCCAGAACCCTGAAACCTGTACATGATCTGCCTTATCCAGAACCTGCTGAACCTGTTATCTGGCCTTGCATCCTGCCTTATCAGAACCCTGAACCTGTACCTGATCTGCATTATCCAGAACCCTGAACCTGTTACATGAGACTGAATCCTGCCTTTCCAGAACCCATGAACCTTGTACCTGATCCTGCCTGGTCCAGAACCCTGAACTGTTACCTGAGCCTGAATCCTGCCTTATCCAGAACCTGAAACCTGTAACTGCCTCATCCAGAACCCATGAACGGTAACGAGCCTCATCCTGCCTTATCCAGAACCCTGAACCTGTACCTGATCCGCCTTATCCAGAACCCTGAACCTTTATCTGGAGCCGGAATACTGCCTTATCCAGAACCCTGAAACCTGTACATGATCCTGCTATCCACGAACCTGAACTGTATCTGAGCCTGCATCCTGCCTATCCAGAACCTGAACCGTATGATCCTGCCTTATCCAGAACCCTGAACTGTTACCGAGCTCTGAATCCGGCCTTATCAGAAACCTGAACCTGTACCTGATCAATTGCCTTATCCAGAACCTGAACTGTTACCTGAGCCTGGAATCCTGCCTATCCAGAAACCCTGAACCTGTACATGATCATGACTTATCCAGAACCCTGAACCTGTCTCTGAGCCTGGAATCCGCCTTACCAGAACCCTGAAACCTGTACATGATCTGCCTTGTTCCAGAACCTGAAACCTGGTTTACCTGAGCCTGAATCTGCCCTTATCCGAACCCGAACCTGTACCTGATCAGGCCTTATCCAGAACCCTGAAACTGTACCGCGCCACTGAAATCCTGCCCTATCAGAACACGAAACTGTACCTGAATCTGCTTATCAGAACCCTGAACCTGTCTCTGAGCCTGAATCCGCCTTTCCAAGAAACCCGGAACCTGTACCTGATCCTTGCCTTGTACAGAACCCTGAAACCTGTATTGAGCCTGCATCCTGCCTTGATCCAGAGCCGAACCTGTACCTGATCCTGCCTTATCCAGAAACCTGACACCTGTATCTGAGCCTGCATCGGCCTTATCCAGAAACCTGAACCGGTTGAACCTGATACTGCCTTATCCCAGAACCCTGAACCTTGTTACCTGAGCTGAATCCTGCCTTAGCCAAGAACCATGGACCTGTACCGATCCTGCCTTATCCAAACCGAACCTGCTTGAGCCTGAATCCTGCCTATCCAGAACCCTGAACCTGTAACTATCCTGCTTGTCCAGAACCCTGAACTGTATCTGACCTGCATCCTGCCGATCCAGAGGCCCTAACCTGTACCTATCCTGCCTTATCCAGAACCCTAGAAAACCTGATTACATGAGCCGAATCCTGCCTTATTCCAGAACCCTGAAACATGTATACCTGATCCTGCTTTCCAGAGAAACCCTTGAACCTGTTACCTGAGCCTGAATCCCGGCCTTATCCCGAACCTGAAAAAAAAAAAACCCTGTGTGAACTGTAACTGCCTCATCCAGAACCTGAAACCTGTACCGCCCCTGCACCTTGCCGTTCCAGGACCCTGGAAACCTGTACCTGAGCCTGGTCCAGAAGCTTAAACATAACCTGTCTTGAATCTACCCTGTTTCCGGTTCTCATTCCTTGTACATTTATATGCTATCTTTATCTTGTTCATCTGACTTCTGTTCTGAGCAATATTCAGAGTGTCGCCCAGTAGACCTTTACCACTATGGTTTGCGAAGGCTGTCAGGCAGGGAATAGGTAGGAATAAGAGTTCTGTACCCCCTTCTCTTCCTTATCAAATGAACTATTAAAGAAGACCTGACTACTCAGTATCAAATTTTGGGTTAAAAATACACATATATTTTTGGATGAAACAACAATTTTATTTTATTAAAAATGATACATGAAACAATTTTGCAACATATGCCTTTCCATGGATAGAAAGCTGGGCTGCAGAAACTGCAACATTATTGTAACTTTGATTAATGGAAAAAATAAAAGTAACATGAACTTTACAAATGTATTTCAAGGATTTCCATCTCAAAGAGTTGGACGCGTCTTGCATCTCGTTACCAAGGATTAACAAAAAAACAATTAAGGATCATGACGATATACAGGGAATTACATGCGGTACTGTCACAAGCAGGGACATTAATTACTTTACAGCCGAGGACGCCCGCAATGTTAAAGCGCCACCCCCCTTTTATCCGCAGCAGCAGTCAGTTCGTCAGTCTGTGTGTATATATGAAGTTCTGGTCATTATGTGATTGGGTGATCTTCGTTTTTCAGCAGCTTTTATCCTACGGTTCTCGGTCTGTACAATTACCATGCTCTCACAGCCGCGGGTGGACACCTAGGCTGCTGGGACTCACTGCTCCTCTCCCCTCTCCATAGACTTCATTGTAACTGACACCTCAGTGAGCGTTCTGCCACTGTCAGCAAGATAGAATAAGCGGAGATTCAGAATAAGCTTCAGATTGGGAGGGAGATGGAGAATAGACAACGAATATTCTGATATGTAACAAAGTTTCTGGATGATGTGTTCTGAGAATTTGCTAATAGTGATGAGCAGCACCTGAGCATTGTGGTTGGGTTCGCAGAAAACAAACCCAGCCTTCAGTCAGAATATGTGTTCGATGCATTCACACTATCATACATGCTTACATATCCTAACCCACTATTTCCAGAGGTCACACTCCCTGTAAACAGGGTATCACAGGGAACAACAAATTTGCTGGCCAAAATGGTGAGTGTTGCCAACCATCATTTATGGGGGTGTGACCGGACCATATTAAAGGGTTAACACCTCCAATCGGTGCAAGCACTGTCAGTGGGTGGTTACGTTCGGTCCAGTGTCTCCTGATATGTACGTTTCTCACTACTGACCATTCAAATTCTATACCAGATCTGAAAGAATTAAAGGGTTTGTTTGGAGCCCAAAAAAAACATGGCTGCTATCTTCAAAAACAGTCCTGACCATAGGTCGCATTCTGGTATTGCAGCTTCCTCCAATTATCTCTGTACAGTGAGTGCAGTTACAGACCCAAACCATGTCAGGTTGTGTGCGTGCGCTGTTTTTGCAAGAAGGGTTGCCCAAGTTTTTTACCCTATAAAGGAAAGTTCACCCCTTCTAGTGGTGACCCATATCAGAACACTTGATGATCAACACTTAAGACCCTGAAAGAGAACTTGAATTATGGTAGTCTATTGGTGAACAGCTCCATTCTCTATGTAGTGGCCGAGCTGTGCTTACTACAGCCCGTTCCTGTCCACTGGAGTTGACCTGCGGTTACCTTAGACCGGAGCCACATCTATCAGAGCCCAAACAACATAAGAAGGTTCGAAAAACACTTTAACTCAGACGCGTGCAGGTTAGATGCCAAAAATCAAACCTGAATAAAATCATTTATGAAAGTTTTTTGCGTCGAAATGTCATGGAGCGGTATTCCAAACATCATAGTTTTGTATGGGTCCTGTATTCGACAATAGGACGAGCCCACTGTATGAAAATATCCATTGCACCGTTGACAACAATGTAGTCCTGCAGCGATGCAAGGACTCGACAGCATAACGTACTATGATGTGTGGAGTCGACCGCGCCCAAGTGTTTTCAGCTTCAATAAACGAAGCCTTAGTTTCCATCAGGGGGTCTGCATTGATGCCGATGAGTGTGTGCTGCTTAGGCTGTACTGCGGCTTCTAGAACTAATTCAGAACCTCCATCGGACCGCAACTTAAAGGAGAGAAGAAGATCAATAATGGTTAAAAGGGATCAGGGGAGCGGAAAGTCTGACATAAAATGAAGGATACAAATCTGGATGGAAGGTGGCGAGGGGTTCTAGAGAGGAAAAGGAAACATTGTACTCCTAGGGGAGGTCTTACATCGGAGTTGAAGTGAAACAACAGTACTAAACATGGGGTATTTCTGATCCGGGGAACTACAAGTATCAGCACCATGGACCTCAGGGGGGATAGAATTCTGTGGGGAGAGCTCTGGGAAAAAAAAAAAAAAGTAGAGAGGGAAGACCTGGTGAACATGTAGATGATGGATGATTCACCTTCCAAATCTGTCCTATATCACAGTAGAGCGGCATTCCTCTGCTGGAGGACACGGAGCGAGGATAGGAAACATAAGTAAACAACTTGTAATCCGATCTGAGACTCATCAATTCTAATTTACAATCATTAATCAGGAGGGAAAGGACAATCACTATAGATTAATTACACGGTAATTATTATATGAAATCACATGTGGCCTTTTCATTTGCGTGGAAATTTCTGAATGTTGGAGCTTAAGACGCAATACCCAAAGTAGCGATAAGCAACAAAGGGGGGGCGCTGTTCTGATAAAAATAAATTTTCATAGCATTCCCTCAAAAGGAACCTGTCAGCAGGAGGGTTCCCATCCAAACTGCAGAGAGTTAGATTGTACCTGCAGAGATTGTGTAATCAGACCTTTGTGTATGTGTTAATAGCAGCGAACTGTGATATATGGATGTATATGCCAGGATTGTGCTTCTCCAAGTGTACTGGGGTGTGTCCATCACACTGCTGTGCTCTGTGCAGCCAGTGCTATGTATATACCTGTAAAGAGATGTAATAATACATTTATGTATGTTGTTAGTAGAGCAGGACGGTGATCTATGGTTTATATCCAGGTTTGAGACCTCTTGGGAGTGCACTGCTGTTCCTCATGCTCTATCTCTCGCTCTCTCTATGCAGCCAGTGATAGATCTTGTCCGGATAGTATGTATTCAGACCTTCTGTGTTTGTTGTTGTAGCAGCAGGGACTGGATATATGGATTTATATTCCAGAATTGTAGAAAATAACAATTACGAAGGACCGTACATATCCGAAAGTATAATATAAACTGATTCAACGTGCGAGTTCAAAGCAGAGCACAGCAGTGTGAGGTTGATTACACACCTCTCCAGGGACGAATAACATGGGCTGAAGAGAGCACAGAGCACAGCAGGTGAGGTCTGATTGACACCTCTTCCAGGGAACAATTTACAGAACACTGCTGCAGAGGCACAGAGCACAGGCAGGTGAGGTCGAATTACACCGATCTCCAGGGGACAATAAAGAACACTGGCTGCAGAGAGCCACAGAGCCCAAAGCAGTGTGAGGTCTGATACACCTCTCTCAGGGACAATAAATACACTGATGAGAGAGCACAGAGGCACAGCAGTGTGAAGGTCTGATTTACACCTCTCCCAGGGGACAATACATAACACTGGCTTCAGAGAAAGCACAGAGCACAGCAGGTGAAGTCTTGATACACATATCTCCAGGGACAATACATAAACACTGGCTGCAGGGAGCACAGAAGCACAGCAGTGTGAGGTCCTGATTACAATCTCTACAGGGACAATAAAATAAACACTGGCGCAGAGAGCACAGAGCACAGCAGTTGTGAGGTCTGATTACACATCTCTCCAGGGACAATACATAACCACTGGATGCAGAGAGCACAGAGCACAGCAGTGTGAGTCTATACAACATATCTCAGGGACAAACATAACACTGGCTGCAGAGGAGCACAGAGCACAGCGTGTGAGGAAACACCCTAAGCCCACTTGGAAAAAGATAAATTCTGAATAAATCTATATATATCTCTCATGATACATTCTCCAGGGACCAATACATAACACTGGACTTGCAGAGAGCACAAGTGCCACTTGTGAGGTTAAATCCTGAAATATGAATCCATATTATCACAGTCCGCTGCTCCTAACAAACATACACACAGGTCTGATTACACATCTCTGCATGCCACAACTAAATAGTTGATATTTACCCCTAGGAGTCAGGAGCTTGGGTTTTTGTGATGTAAATGTCCCAGTAGTCAGGCCCAGGTATGACAGCGGAGGCAGTGAATTTGACTTCCAATTATGATGGATTGATAACACTTTGCAATTCTGTATGAACAATGTAACGCTGCGTGAGTGATGGATAAGCAGCTGGAGATACATGGAGTGTTAGTAAATAATGAAAAAACATACCAGCGTTATGGAGATGACAGGCGCAGTCTGCGGGAAAATAAGCCATTGCACAAAGCGTTTCCAGTCATTGGATCTATGGCAATGGCGGATGTTATGGGGATGAACACTCACCCAGCATGGAAAGCAAGGCGACCTCAGTAATGAAGCCATCTGATCCATCAGCAGCAGGGTGCACGCTAATTAAGTAGCAAAGGAAATGTCAGGGCGGCCTGAAGAAGTCGCCAATTTGATATGCAAATGATTGAAACTTCATACTGAAGACTGAAAGGGCAACATTAAAGGGGCGGAAGGTTATTCAGACCAGGAATATTAAAAAAATATTGGGCAATACCATAGGGGACCCCACTCCTGGTATCCTGAGACAAGTTTCGCCACTCTGTTTGCTCACCAAGTGAGAGAGTAGTATTTGTTTTTCTCTATGGTTCACGAAAAAGTAAGAAACCAGGAAAACCACTTGGGTGGTGCAGGATTTGGGTTGAGGAAAAATGAGCTGGACATGAGGGATTGTGGAACCATTGAGGTCCACGGATCACAAGGACCGGGGAACCCCCCACTCACATCAAACAGAAGATCAAATTATTCCTTCCTTAATCCAACCTTTCACTCACGTCCCATGACTTATCCCGGCTGCACCAATTCTCTGGAAGGCGATACCTTGACTTGTTTATCATTTTGTTAACATGCATTAGTGTGTGTTGCCTCTTGTATCCTTGGTTGTCGGCTTCTCTCTTGTACATCTGTATCTACGCATTGTCATACTGTTAGAGTGAAGATTAGAGTGAAGCAGCATTATACAGCGGCCATCCGGGGAACATCTCACGGGTCTGGTCTTCCTGTCTTGTTTCTCACCCAGGGATGAATGAGCTTTCTGCGGTCTGAGGGCGAAGCATTTAAAACGGCGCACCCTAATCCCCAATTCAGTAGTAAACTACAAGTGTTTGTAGTGGATTCTCTGTGTATTGTGTTACACCCATGCTGAATTTGTATGAAGAGACACTATTTTAAGTGTCAGTTTTGCTTTGTTAGTAGGTATGGCATGCTATACGGATCCTGCCCCCCTCTTGCTGCATATGGGCTGACTGAGGCAAGAGGCTCGGCTCGCGCCTCCTTACATAATAGAGGGGGAGGGAGGATCACATACACATGGCCTCTACACTGAAGTCTATGGGGTGCTGATAAAATGCAGGCAAGCAGCCAACACATTCTCCATTCTGGCCACCAGCAGGCTGGGAGACCTCCGTGTCCGGAAAAGCCTGAATATCTTAGAGAATACCCCATTAAATATGAATACTTGCTGCAGGGTTTTACCCAAGGATTTATGTAAGGGGTGTGTTTCCCTTACGTGAGCCCTCATGGTTTTTTGACGTTAGGGGCATAGGAGAGGGCTCGAGTGTTACCTCTGGCACCCGGTTGCCATAGGTTGCGCACCACTGCCTCTTTACTATATGTGCTCACCGAACCGGACTCTACAAACTATATTACACTTGGGTTCAGGTGGGTACTGAACAGCGATACTCCAAGACGGTGGACTGGTGGTTCCCCTGACAACAAATTCGAGAAGCCTGTAAAAAAATTAAGGATTGAATACAATCAGGGCAGAATCATTTCGGGGGTCTCAAATACAAGTAGAGTCCTAGGTGAACCTAACTCTACTCCCGTAATAGCTTCAAACTGTCTTGGCACCCAGAGGATGCACAGGATAGACAAAAAAAGCTCCAGATTGTTATGCCGCTTGCCACATTTGCTTGAGGTGCAATCACCTGAATATCAGGGACAAGATAATAAATAATTGTTACGCGCGACGCACAGAGTTGCCAAACGTCCTGTCCCAATGAGCTCACAATCTGAACGACCTACTAGTATGTTTTGAGGTGTGGGAGGAAACGGAGGAAACCACGCAAAAACGGACAGAAATACAAAGAGAGAAGCTACATGAGGACCCTTGGAAGTAGCCCCAAGGTCCAATCTGTTCATTGACTGGGTGGGAAAACCTGCATTACACCACTGGGGCCACATTTATTACCCGGTCCACGTCGCGATCCTGCCACGCGCGTTGTTAGACGAGGATTCGGGTTTGCTCAGAATCACTAAGGTCGTAGAGCCCGAGTTCCTGTAGGTGTCGCTGCTGCACCAGGTCCGCCGGAGTTCACATTCTCTTCACGGTGCCATGTGAGTGCTTGATCTACGACACATTTTGTTTTTAAAAATTCCGCGTTTTTTCCGAATCCGCGATTTGTTACGACGGCACGCCCACCGATTTCTGCCACTGTAGAAACCAGGCGCGATTGCGCGAAATCAGAAAATAGGCGCCCCCCAAAACAAATCGCTGCGGAGGATTCGTCGCAAACTGAAAAAATTCGGGAAACCCGACACCAGGAACTGCTGGCCGCGGAGCCATTAGTAAAGGAGCCCCACTGACTGAACAACCTGCCTGGATACTTGTATCAGAAAAACTGCCAAACTTTGTTTTACCTTTGACAGAAAAAAATTATGGTGGTTCCATCCTGGAGTGAATGTATAATAGAGGTGGATTCATGAAGATTCAAAGAGAAGTGAAAGCTCAGCAGGGCCGCCGCTCTCCAGCCATACAAAGGACTGCTGTAAACGCTCCAGTCCCATCACAAACGTTTGCCAATACGCTTAATTAAAAATTAAAAAATGTAACGAGACGCCATCTATCCGGCAATAATACGGAGGGGAGCGGGCTGTTCAGCTCATCCTCACCCTTTCATTCCACTTCCCTGATCCCCTATCTCACCCCCAGTGCTTTCTATATCATCGCATTAGTATGGGTCAGTACCTATATTATCCTATATGATTCTGCTGATGTTTTTGAGTGATAAAGGAGAGACACAGGCACAGACAGAGGCTGCTGCAAATAATAGGAAAGTTGCCTATCTCACCCCCAGTGCTTTCTATATCATCGCATTAGTATGGGTCAGTACCTATATTATCCTATAGGATTCTGCTGATGTTTTTGAATGATAAAGGAGAGACACAGGCACAGACAGAGGCTGCTGCAGATAATAGGAAGTTACTATCTAACCCCAAGTGCTTTATTCCCCTCAGTACAGGTCAGTACTTCTCTCGGATGTCTTCAATGTCGCAGCTGATGCTATAATAGAGTAGAGACCCAGATTGAGGCTCGTTATCATTGCAGTAAATGTGTGCGCCCGACTCTGATGTCCAATTGACTTCCATCCAGTTGTTTGTTACAGTGTATCAGGGAAGTAATGAGCTGTGTATCTGTGACATTTGAGCCATCCTGTAATATATTCTGGAAGATGACTGCCCAGCTTTACTTTAATTCCACAGCTTAATCGTCCTCATAATGAATTACCATCCTCTGCCATATGTTACCATTGAAAATATCGTTCCTCTAATCACAGAAAAACCACATTGTTAGCAGAAAGTTGTCTAGATCGGCTAATAAAAATTACTGTGCGTTTATAGAATTGGCTGTGGCTCAGATTTTGAGTAATTCATCCAGAAATATGCATTATCCCAGACGATGACATCTCAGAATTGGTCCTTCATTGACCAAATCAGTTTGTTTTTAGGGTTGCTCTTAAAGGGGTTGTCCCACAAAGCAAGTTAGTCTTTATCCACAGGATAGGGCCTAACTTGCTGATTAAAGGGGGTCTTAATGATAATAATCCCCACAGATCTCAAGAATGGGGGTCTGATGTCAGCTCCCAGAGGTGACAGTAGCAGTTGGTCGCGCATGCGCGGGCTGCACTGTTCATCTCTATGGAGCTGATCTAGATTCCCAATAACTGTACTCCATAAAGATGAACGGGGCAACCAACTGCTCCAGGCATCTCGAGGAGCGACCACAGGATAGGGCCTAACTTGCTGATTGGTGGGGGTCTTATTGATAATAACCCCCACAGATCACAGGAACTGGGGTCTTATGTACCCTTGTCAGCTCCCCGAGATGACAGTAGCAGTTGGTCGCGCATGCGCGGGCTGAACTGTTCATCTCTATGGAGCTGATTGCAATTCCCATGCACCGTACTCCATAAAGATAAATGAGGCAGCCCGCGCATGCGCGACCAACTGCTCCAGGCATTTCGAGGGGCGAACACATGATAGGGCCTAACTTGCTGCATGGGACAACCCCCCTAAGAGCCTTTCAGCCTTTTACCTCTACATTTGGATTAAGACTTTGTTGTGAAAAGACGACCTGATTCCGGAGCGTAGTCCATGTGCATGTAGTTCTGGTGATTAGAGCAAACAGAACCAGGCTGAGATCAGAATACTTAGGCTTAGGTCAGATCAATACTTAAAGCAAAAACGGGACAGGAACACCTATGCAGGGACCAGACTTTGCCATGAACCCTTATTGCTCAGGCACCTTTCTGTGCCGGAAGGTGCCTTAAAGGAAATCTGATAAACCAGGAACAATACTCATAGATCCAGGCACCAGGACTGTGGTATCTTCTTATATTTGATATCCGAGGCTTCCTTACTTCCAAAATCAACTTATATAATTATGCTAATGAGCCAGAAGGGCTCTGGGGGTTACCAGAGCCCCTTACAGTGTGCAAGGAGCCCTTTCTCCTCCCACTCTGTGAGATAACATCAGGCAGAGGGAGAAGGAAGTGCTGAGGGAGCAGAGGGGAAGTAGAGACAATGGGGCAGATTTACTTACCCGGTCCCGTCATGATCCCACAGTGCGTTGTCCGACGAGGATTTGGGTCTGGCGCGATTCACCCTCTTCTTCCTGGTGCATGTGAGTGCTTGATCTTGCGACACAAGTCCGAATCCGTCGGCTTGTCCGATGGCGACGCCCCCCCATTTCTGTCGCGTGCAAGCTGGTGCGCTACAATCCGATCGCGTGCGCCAAAATCCCGGGGGAATTCTATGCAAAGCGGGAATCGTCGGGAAACCCATCGAAAATGCGTCCGACGGACCCTTAGTAAATGAGCCCCAATGTAACAGCCTATGAATCTGCAGTAGGGAGGGGCTCTGGTGACCCCCCACACCCCACAGCAAGATTTGGTTGACTGTAAGTTATCCAGAATCCAGTAGGGAAAAGTGAGATGTTGTCCCTCACAGTCCCAAATTATGTAAAGCTCCTGTCTTGTAGGATTGGGACTGTTGTATGAAAGGGAATACAATCAGAAGAAGAAGGAGGACAGACTGTACGGACGGACGCCCAGGGCTCTATGTATGGCCGTGTATCTGGAGAGCCGTCCTCTCTCCTCCGCTGCCCAGCGCGCTCTTTATCTGTCCTTTACATGTTTCTTAATTTAGACATAATTGCAGTTAATGACGGTTCCGGTGGCGTCCGCTAAGTGTTCTTCCCTGGTATCGCGCATTCATACAGAACACACATCGCACGCAGAGCCGAGCCGCAGCTTTTCTATTAATAAGAGAGTTGGCAGAAGTAGAAATAAATTTATAATTACCCTTCTCTCCTAGAAGAAGCTGTTTAGTCCTTACAGAATATAATAAAGCGGGTGGAGCGGTCTGTACTGGTTCTGGAAGACCCACAGTCATCTCCTTGTACACATGGATACATTGTCATTTCCTTTTTATTCTGAAGATTTAGAAGTTACTTTTACCAGTCCCCCATCCTGTTCTGGGATCTTCCCATCCCTCCTGCACTCACCTGATTTACCACCTCCTGATTTCTCTCAACATGGAAATGTGGCCCAGTTCTTCAGTGGTTCTGATGGGTGTTCTGGCTCTTTAAAGTGGACCTGTCATCCCTAAAAAGGCACTAGGAGCTGCTTACTAAAGAGTGGTGAACAAAGAATCAACTTCTATACTGGAAATGCTCGACACAAGTTTTTATACTCCCATAGAGCCATTCATTCATTACCAGGAGCACCCGGATATCTGAGTCCTATCCTAAGGACTAGTCACCTGGATTAGAGGCACAGGATCTCCCTATCAATGTGATTTGTGATGCCCGTCATATTGGCCGGTACAATGACATTACAGGGACTCCTCACATTTGCTCCATTGTGATAAAGACATCCCCTTTAAATCGTCTTCCTTGTGATTCTCCTTCGAGGATTACATTGTATGAGAAATTCTTTGGCTCGTCTCGTCTGTCAGTGTTTTGCTATTATGAGTGTCATCCGTAGTCTCCGGCGTTACTGACTGTGATGGAGATATTTATCCGGGCGCTGACAACTCCATGTCCTCCTGAAGTGGAGTGAAGCCTCATTACCGGCGCTGTGCTCCACTTGATTAGTAGGTTATAAATGTTTCCCATTACGTCGCTGCGTGGATGGTGTATTAAGCTGTCAGCACCGCGGCCATCATCCACTTATCTGCACGGCATTGTGTTCACAACACGTCTGCACAGCAGTGACAGATTATACCAGGAACAATCATCACTAAACCAGAGACATCCACACAAAGACAACACCATAATCACTCATGGAAGTGACACTGCACCCCCAGCAGCAGAATAGTGAGTGCAGCTCTGGGGTATAATACAGGATGTAACTCAGGATCAGTACAGGATAAGTAATGTCATGTATGTACACAGTGACTGCACCCCGCAGCAGAATAGTGAGTGCAAGCTATGGGGTATAATACAGGATGTAACTCAGGGATCAGTACAGGGATAAGTAAGGTCATGTATGTACACAGTGGGACTGCACCCAGCAGCAGAATAGGGAGAGCAGCTCTGGAAGTATAATAACAGGATGTAACTCAGGGTATCAGTACAGGATAAGTAATGTCATGTATGTACACAGTGGACTGCACCAGCAGCCGAATAGGAGTGCCAGATCTGGCACGCATAAACAGGATGGTACCTCGGATCCGTACAGGATAAGTACTGTCATGTATGTACACATGGAACCGCACCAGCAGCAGCAGAATAGTGAGTGCGCTGGAGTATAATACAGGATGTAACTCAGGACACGTACGGAAAAGTAATGTATGTTATGTACACAGTGACTGCACCGAGCAGCAGAATAGTGAGTGCAGCTCTGGGGTAATAATACAGGATGTAACTAAGGGAGGATCAGTACCAGGATAAGTAATGTCATTGTATGTCACACAGTGATGCCACCCAGCAGCAGAATAAGTGAGTGCAACTAGCTGGAGTATAATACAGGATTGTAAAACTCAGGAATCCGTACAGGATAAGTAAGTCATGTAGTACACAGTGTAACATGCACCAGCAGCACAATAGTGACGTAGCAGCTCTGGAGTATAATAACAGGATGTAACTAGGATGCAGGTACAGGATAAGTGTATGTCATGTATGTACACAGTGACTGCCACCAGCAGCAGAATAGTGAGTGCGCCTAGGGGTATAATATCAGGAGTTTGTAACTCAGTCAGTACAGGATAAGTAATGTCATGTATGTACAGTGAATGCACCAAAAAACCAGCAGCGAATAGTGAGTGCAGCTCTGGGTATATACAGGATGTAAACTACGATCAGTACAGTGATAAGTAATGTCATGTAGGGACAATGACTCACCAAGCGGCAGAATAGTGAGTGCCAGCTCTGGCGTATAATACAGGATGTAACTCAGGACAGACAGGATAGGTATAATGTCATGGTATGTACACAGTGACTGACCCAGCAGCAGAATAGTGAGGCAGCTCGGGGTTTTATAATACAGATGAACTCAGGATCAGTACAGTATAAGTAATGTAATGTATTGTACACAGTGACTGCACCAGCAGCAGAATAGTGAGTGCAGCTCTGGCGTATAATACAGGATGTAACTCAGGGTCAGTACAGGATAAGTAATGTCCCAGGACCGGGTCCTTTCTACTGTAATTATAATGAATTCTCACGTCTTACCCAATTACTGCAGAATTCTCTCTCTATACTGTCAAGCTCTAAGACAGAGGCCAAATGGAGACCCCCACGGGTCCTTTCCCTGTATAAATGAATTCTCACGTCTCACCCAATTACTGCACAATTCTTTCTCTATACTGTCAAGCTCTAAGACAGAGGCCAAATGGAGACCCCCACCCCCGATCCTGCATGTCCTATATTTCCCATGATTGCCTTTTAGTCCAAAATTGTCTTCATACAATGTATAGAGTTCTATTTCGCCGTATTCTAGGAGCCAGCGTCTGTTACTCTTGAGTGTTCCTATTCACTGACATGAAGCAGAGAGATGAAGCTTGAATTTGTATTGGAATAACTACTGAAAACTTTCTTAAAGGGGTTTTCTTTTTCAAGACATACATGTGTATACCCTATATATCTAGAGGATTGGAGATAAACATCTGATCTAAGGGGTGTAACCTTAGGGTGATGTCACACATGGTGTTTTTTGGGCCGTTTTTAGTTTTCAGATCGTAAAAAACGGAAGCGTTAAAAAACGCATCAGTTTTTAAAAACGCATGCGTTCTTGTCTGGTTTTCCAAATTTGCGCAATTAAAAACGGACAAAAACGCATGCATCACCCTTCGGGTGAAGACACACGTGGCGTTTTTAGGCCGTTTTTAGGCCGTTTTTAGTTAGTGCGTTTTCAGATAGTTAAAAACGCATGCGTTAAAAAACGCATCCGTTTTTAAAAACCGCATTTTTTGAAAAAGCATGCGTTTTTGTCAGTTTTTCTGAAATTGCGCAATAAAAAAGGACAAAAATGCATGCGTTTTAAAAAAACTGATGCGTTTTTAAAAAACGGATGCGTTTTTTTTACGATCTGAAAACGCACTTAGTAAAAACGGCCCAAAAACGCCACGTGTGTCTTCACCCTTAGGGACTCTTGTCAAGTGCCAAAATTAGGGACTGCACGTTACCCTGAGCTTCCCTAAAGTTACTAGGACTTCCAGGAATTGGTATGGAAGGTTCCGGGGACGGTGGATCCATTATACGGAGCAGTCGGGTTCCCTATATTGCTCTCGCTTCAGCCTTATATCAACCACTAAATGATCCTGATTTATAATGCAACTCGTCCTGCAAAAACCAAACCCCTCCTGTGACTGTACGGCGGAGAAACAGATAAGTTACAGGCTTCAGTATGAGACAATAATGAGATTCCTGGGGTATAATTCCCCCTCCTGGGATGGGAGACAGCGGGTGCTGCAGGTGTCACCCGGAATGTTTGGTTTGCGGATATTACCGCCCCCCCGGATACTGGGATTAAATGTCACCGCTGCAATAAAATGTCTGACATTTCTAGGGATGAGGGAGGGGGAGGGAGCCGGATGCGGCGTTCTGTCTATGGTAACACGAGGGATGACCCATCTCTAGGGGGAGGCCGGGCTGCAGAGGCCAATCATGAAGCTTCTGGGGCGCCCATTATAATATTTATACCACTGTTTATAGCAGTTTTTGAAAACGCATCCAATTTTGACCGTTTTACCCAATTAAGTGCCTGCATTAATTAAGATAATTGGAAAATGGACAAAAACGGTCAAAAACGGATGTGTTTTTTTATGGACTGCTTAAAAACGCCCTAAAAACGCGTTCAAAACGCCATGTGTGCCACCACCCGAAGGCTCCTGGGACCAGCCTCCCGCTATGTGGTAAGTTAGGAAGCCTTAAAGGGGATGTCCATTTTCAGCAACTAATTGTTATTGTTTGTATAATAAAAATGGGTATACAGGTGCACGGCTCGTTATATCCCTGGTCATGTGATGTCACACAGGTGCACGGCTCGTTATATCCCTGGTCATGTGATGTCACACAGGTGCACGGCTCGTTATATCCCTGGTCATGTGATTGGAGGGGTAGGACAGCAATCCTTCTCTAATGAGGAGCAGTTTATGGTGGTGCCTGCGGCCGAAGTTTCTGATGCCGGAAACCAGGAGTCAGTATACTTGAAGGAGGGAGCCACAGCACCAAGGATCAAGTTCAAGAAGATTTATTTACATGTGCATCCAAACATGATCAACGCGACGTTTCGATTCACAATGAATCTTTATCAAGCAGGTCATGTGATGTCACACAGGTGCGCAGCTCGTTATATCCCAGGTCATGTGATGTCACACAGGTGCATGGCTCGTTATATCCC